>CM056053.1:337174223-337369223 GCA_029574335.1 Rana kukunoris
ACAGAGCGACTATTTTGAAAAAAAATGCAATATTTTTTACTTTTTTCTGTAATAAATATCCCCCAAAAATATATAAAAAAAAAAAAATTTTTTCCTCAGTTTAGGCCGATACGTATTCTTCTACATATTTTTCGTAAAAAAAATCGCAATTAGCGTTTATTGATTGGTTTGCGCAAAAGTTATAGCGTTTACAAAATAGGGGGTAGTTTTATGGCATTTTTATTATTATTATTTTTTTTACTAGTAATGGCGGCGATCAGCGTTTTTTTTCAGTACTGCGATATTATGGCGGACACTTCAGACACTTTTGACACATTTTTGGGACCATTGGCATTTTTTTAGCGATCAATGCTATAAAAATGCATTGTATTACTATAAAAATGCCATTGGCAGTGGAGGGGTTAACACTAGGGGGCGGGGAAGGGGTTAAGTGTGTTCCTATTTGTGTTCTAACTGTATGGGGGGGTGGACTTACTAGGGGGAATCACTGATCTTCCGTTCATACATTGTATGAACAGAAAATCAGCGTTTCCCCCGCTGACAGGAACGAGCGCTGTGTGTTTACACACACAGCTCCCGTTCCCGCTCTGTAACGAGCGATCGCGTGTGCCCGGCGGCGATCGTGCCCGCCGGGCACACGCACGGGACCCTGGGGCGAGCGGGGGGCGTGCGCGCGGGCCGCCGGCGGCGCGCACGCGCCCCCTAGTGGCCGTCGAAGGTGGCGACGTAGAGCTACGGGCTCTCGCGCACCCGTGCCGACCTGCCGCCGTATTACTATCACCTGCCTGCCAGTAAATTAGGAAGAACTGATCTATCTAAGCTATACAGTGTATAAATATATGTACAACTCCTAGGGATGTATATATATTCTCTACACATTGTAAATTAAGCTAAACTGACTAGCATGCCTGCCTGCTCTATCTAGCTATATAAAAAGACAATCTATCTGTCTCTCTGACTGCTCTCATTAACAAGCCAGAACACACTACACGATGCATTGTTGTGAATTGGGACTATTGGACACATTGTTATCGTATTGGGCTTGTGCTGAGCAATGCAGATCAATGCATGCAATGTGCATAGGCTCTCATTTGGTCACTGTAATATACTTTGCAATAGTGGACTAATACTGTGATGCACTTCTCTTTAAACAGTCCAGAACCATCGGTCTTGATCACCATTTTACTCATTTCAATCCCTTTTCACTACAATCTTTTCAGCTGTACTATGACATTTTCTGCTGTGATTGTTCATTATCTAACTATTTATGTTTCTATTTTAACAGCATTTGATGATCTCATGAGTGCAGTTTGCAAACAGATAGGTAAGTATTTAGTACATCAACAGTCATCTTTCAGCCTGCTAAATACCATAGTTACAGCTAGTTATATAGTTATTTGAAAGAATTTATGGTGCCATAGTTAAAAATAATAACAATTTAATTAAAACATCATTTAATTTCGATAATATATTTGTAGTGCTGGTCACACATAGAAGATAATTTCTAATTGTTTGTCATATGTAATCACTTAAATCCAAACATTTTACTATGTTACAGTCCTAGTTTTCTTGCATGTACTACCCAACCTTGTCATACTGCATTATGATTACTTTTTCTAGCCGAATCTGCCACACAAGTCAAGATCATGAGCAATGAGGAAGGCATAAGACTATATTCATTTGTAAACTACTTTGTGGATGATCTCAAACTCAGTTGGGTTCACAAGTAAGTCTGACGACCATCAGCATGTATTTATCATGTATAAATGAAGGTGCACATAGATAATCCGATTTACATTTCCTAAATGCTACCCTGGTGTGAATAGATATGAATAAACCTGCTGATGTCTAATGGCTATGATTGGCTTAAATTATTTTAGAAATGTGTAATGAGTAAATCCATGTGTATGATGCCATAAAATATTAAAAATGATGGGTCTGCCTTGCTCCCCTCATTAATCTCATGATCTCGTTTTTGTTTTTTTAGTGATGGCAAGATTAAGTACACAGAGAGAGTTAAGAGCGGAGTCACTGGAGAGATGATGTGGCTACAGATTAACGAACCCACACCAAATGACAAGGGCAAATATGTCCTGGAAATGTTTGATGGCAAAACAACTCATACTAAGGACGTCGACTTGTCTGGACAAGGTAAGGACCATTTTACATATATTATATTTCAAATTATTTAGTGTTATACTGTATAGTACAATTGTAATGTGCATATTATTCCATATAATATCATTTAAAAAAAGTAAATAGACCAGGGCTTTATCAGTCATATTGTTTTTGTTTCCCTTTACAGCTTTTGATGAGGCCTATGCCGAATTCCAGAGGTTAAAGTAAGTATTTTGTCCTTTTTATACAAGACGCGTAGTTATCGGGTTACTATATTTAGTGTTCTGTACTAAAAAAAAACTGCAGTGACAGCTGATTCTAGATTTATTTTTCTCTGCCAAAAATATTCACATATTCTCTACTTAGCAGTCCCCCTACAGCCAAACCTGATGACGCCCTTATTTAAAATATACAGTATATCGCTCCAACTGGCACCCAAGTAGTAATTACACAACATACTCATTTGTGAAGTACACGTACTTACTGAATAAAAATAAAGATGACATATAGTGACACAGATATACAACAGCTTGCAACAGATATGATGTGTCATTCCAGCAAAGATGACTGTATAACTAAGAGGAAAAAATAAATAAATTCTTACTGATCTCTATGACAGGCAGTTGGCGGGAGCTGTCATCAGCTGAGTCCAGATATTGATACAATTCTTATTTTTCACCAGTAGAGGGAGTTCCACCAGCTTTGCAGTGCTGTCTATGTTTGTTACTTGTTTCTTGTTTCTTACATGAGAAAGCAGTGACAGGCATTGTAGTGTTTAGCTAATGTCTATTTCTTCTATGATATTCCCTATATTGATCAGTTTTAGCCTTATTTTTATTTTAATAGTTCTAATAAATGTTTGTAACCATTTATCTGTTTCTGGCATTCCTCACTTTTGTTGTAGAACATTTTTAAAGTTTTTAAAGTTTAGTATGTTGAGGGAATGCGGCTGATAATATATCAGAATTTGGTCGGCGGTACCTGCCTGGCTAAATCCTGAAACACGTGTTTTAGAAAGAGCTGAACATAAGCTTTGTGAACTTGGGACATAGTGACCTAGTTTCTCTATTAGCAAAGGATCAATGGAACAAATTTTAATCTTTGTGTTTTCTTTCTCGCCAATAACAGGCAAGCTGCAATAGCAGAAAAAAGTGAGTAACTGCTTTTTATGTTTGGGTAGCTTAATTAGAACATGTATAAGTTGAAGAATAAAACGTGAAGAACTGTAAAGTGGTATTAAACCCAAAAGCAAACTTTTATTATATTGCAGCTTACCAATTATAAAATGTGATGGCTGCATTTGTTTTCTATTTCAGCCTCCCTTTCTTTTATTTTCACCTGGTGATCCTACCAGTAAGTCTGTTGTTTTTCAACAGACCAATCTGTCCTGCAGCTGTAGCAGCTAAAGATTTCTGGAAAATCATTTATCACTGAAAGGGGGGACTTACAATGATCAGCTCCTGAATATTTATGTAAAACCTTTATCCTACAAGAAAAAAAAACTGTTAGCTGTAACTGCGTTTAAACTGCATTTAAATTTTAAAAAAAGCGACGAGCGGTCAGGGTCATTCACTACAGTGGTCAGTTTGAAGGCTCACATAGAGATTATTCCCTTTTAAACGCAAGCTACCCTTATGCATACGGGCTTTCGCCTGAAATCAGCATTGGGTGTGTGAGCATATCTATTAACCTCCCTGGCGGTATGATTCTTTAAGATTTTAGGTGCTGAAAGCGGTACCATTATTTGCAAGGGAATTTGGCGTTTTATACTGTAGGCCTGTAATTCTTAGGAATAACTCACTTAAATCTATCCAAACAAGAGTCTAATAGGCATCCCGGGTATGATTTTTTTGTTTTTTTTTATTAAAAATTATAATATAATAAATAATTATAAAAAATTATAACAAATAATAATATAATTATAGTAAAAATTATTCAATAATGTAATCAAATCAAAATCACTGAAATTTGCTCAGTTGCAGAATTTTTGCTGTCATTATTTATTTTTATTTTTTATGACGAATTTCCCCACAAATCGCTATCGCTAAATTCTGCAAGTGATTATAATTTATTATCGCTGTTTTCTAGCTGATCTAAAACCATTTTTGACATAAAGGGACACTTTTGGTTGCTATGGGCAATCTACAGTTTGCAGGCAGAAAGAACACTTTTTATTATATAAAAGAACATGCAGGGCACTGGACAGACCACTAGGGACATGGGGGGTGTGTATTTTTTACATACAGTACTGTAATCTATAAGATTACAGTATACTGTATGTAAAGTGTTTGTTTACTTTTTTGAATTTGTCGCCGTTCTCCGCTCCCGTGCGTCGTAACGTCGCAGGGAACGGAGCTTGGCGGCACACGGGGACGCTGTGTGAATCGAGCGAGCACCCGCTCGCTCACACAGCGTGGATGCATCGCTGGATCCAGGAAGAAGGTAAGACAGCGCGCGCTGCAGGCTCTGCATGTCTACCTCGAGCGTGACTCGGGGATACCGATCTTGGCAGGAAAAAACCACCCCGAGTCACGCTCGGGAACACCGCCAGGGAGGTTAACAACTGGGTATGGACCATGATTGGGCTTTGGTTGTGGCCGCCTGCATATGATCACCTTATGATCCCCCATGAGCTCCTGAGCTAGCCTCCTGCCTGTGACTCCTGACGCGCATTTCAGCCTCTCTGATTAGATTCGGTCTATCATGTTCATTCCCGCCATGTTGTCCCCTGAAGAAGACTATAACTTGTCGAAACACGTTGGGTACTTTGGTGGCTTTATATAGTAACCCAGTAAATGTCTATTTTCATTGCATATAGACCAGGAATCTAGACCACGTCATATTTTATGGTTGTGTTCATATGTTAAATAAAACTTTTTTCTATTTTTATAAAAAATGTAGTTGTTTTTTAATGTAATTGCTACAACAAAATACCATGGGAGATATCTTTTTTTCTTGTTGGTGCAGGGAATGGAACAGCCATGTAACCTATATCACACTCACCTTCTTGTTTTCCTGCTTATAAATTGTTAACTGGAGTTTGGCTTCAATTTGTTAGTGTATCTAAATCTATTAATACTTCTGATACTCCCCTTCCCCCAGATTAACAATGCTGCAGTCCAAAGTTACCTCTTTTGCTCCTTCATCCAGCGTGTAGGCACCATATTAGAGTTAGTGTGGTTCATGTACTAAAACTGGAGAGTGATAAATCTGGTGCAGCTCTGCATTGTAACAGCTTCCAGGTTTTTTGTCAAAGCCTAACTGAACAAGCTGAAGTTAGAAACTGATTGGCTACCATGCACAGCTGCACCAGGTTTTGCACTCTCCAGGTTTAGTTGATAAACCCCAGTGTGCTGCCGACCAGATCACGGGGTGAAAACAGAAGGGGAAAAAACAAAAAAAAATAAACGATTGCAGCCGCCACTTTTTAGGATTGTAAGCTGCAATATATTAAATTTTTGGTTTTGGGTTTTGGGTTTCAGCCCTGGTTCACACTGGGCTGCGGGAGTGAAATTGCGCGATTTCAGCTGAACTTGCGCGATTTCACTCCCTCTGGCAGTCCCGATTTCGGCTGCGATTTAGGAGACATCTGTGCAGGTTTCTGCACAGATGTCAATGTAAATCGCATCCTGAAATCGCAAAAAGTAGTACAGGAACTACTTTTTGAAATCGGTGCAGCGCCGCAGATGCGGTGTCGCACCGATTAGGACGGTGTCATTGCCGGCAATTGCCGCCGATTTGAGATGCGATTTCACATGTGAAATCGCACCTCAAATCGAACCAAATCGTACCCAGTGTGAACCTGGGCTAATACTGCTTTAATAACAACACTTTTGCCTAAAGATTGCCATCCACCAGATATAATGGGATCTATATAAAAGAAAAATGCATAATGTACGAGGGTGGCTTGTGAGCTCTGGGAAGAGGTGAAAATCAGCAGGTGAAGCCACACTGATAAATTGTTGTCATTGAAACTATGAAAGTGTGCGGCCGAGCATCGTCCTGGTGGAACAGCATGCCATTAGTAAGCATCCCAAGCCTGTTGGATTTTATTTTGTCACAAAGTTCGGTAAGCCTAATGCCCTGCACACACGATCGGAATTTCCGATGAAAAAAGTCAGACGGAATTTTTTCATTGGATATTCCGACCATGTGTGGGCCCCATTGGACTTTTTTCGTCTAGAAATACAACATGTTTTAATTTTTTTCCGATGGAAGAAATTCCTATCGGAAACTCCTATCATCTGTTTGGAATTCTGACGGAGAAAAAACCCCACCATGCAAACAAGTGAATACAACCTTCCTTAGAAACATGCTTATCTTTTGTGGTTATGTGACAGAGGATAGCAGGCCTAAAAAGAGAAATTGGCCACAATTGAAGCTTGTATGCATCTCAGTTTATTTATTTTTGGCAATTAAGCTAGATGACTAGCTTCTGTTAACCGCTTCAATACTAGGCTTTTATACCACCTCCATACCGGGCCTATTCTGACACTTCTCTCCTACATGTAATAATCATCATTCTTTTGCTAGAAAATTACACAGTACCCCCAAACATTATAGATGTTTTTTTTAGCAGACACCCTAGGGAATAAAATGACGGTCATTCCAAAGTTTTATCTTGCACGGTATTTACGCAATTATTTTTCAAACGCTTTTTTTTGTAAAAAAAATGTTTTATGAATTAAAAAAATAACAAAACACTAAAGTTAGCCCAATTTTTTTGTATTATGTGAAAGATTATGTTACACCGAGTAAATAGAGACCCAACATGTCACGCTTTAATTATGCGCACACTCATGGAATGGCGCCAAACTTCGGTACTTAAAAATCTCCATAGGCAACGCTTTATTTATTTTTTACAGATTACAGTTTAGATTTACAGAGGAGATCTAGTGCTAGATTAGTTGCTGGCACTCTAACGCACGCGGCGATACCTCACATGTGTGGTTTAAACGGCGTTTTCATATGTCGGCGGGACTTGCGTGTGCGTTCGCTTCTGCACGCGAGCTATCGGGGACAGGGGCGTTTTCATTTTTTTTTTATCTTTTATTATTTTTTTTTACTTATATTTTATTTATTTTTCCACTTTTTTTTTTTTTTTTTCCACTTTTATTCCTATTACAAGGAATGTAAACATCCCTTGTAATAGGAAATGTGTGTGACAGGTCCTCTTTATGGAGAGATGTGGGGTCAATAAGACCTCACATCTCACCTCCAGGCTGGAAACCATGAGATCGGTGAAAAAAAATTCACCGATCTCATGAATGGTGACTTACAGCCGCAATCGCGGCTTTGTTTACATACGGGGACCCGGGCGTGACGTCATCAGATCGCGCCCGGGTCCTCCGACGGTCATAGAGATGACTGGTGACCATCTGGTCACCAGTCATCTCTATGCTTCCTGCCGCCGCCGACGATTCGTTCTCCGGGCCCCCGAAGGTACAGGTAAGCCCGGAGAAGCACCGGATGGCGGCGGGAGGATGTCCCCTCCTGCGGCCTGTAAGAACGATCAAGCGGCGGAACCGCCGCTATGATCGTTCTTACTTTGTGCAGAATCGCCGGCTGAAGAGATGGATATCTGGATGATGCCTCTGGCTGCAGGCATCGTCCAGATATTTGCCTGCAATACCCAGGCCGTCAATTGACGGCCACTTAGGATGGTAAATCCCATCCCAGGCCGTCAATTGTCTATGGCTGGGTATTGAAGTGGTTAAAGAGTCTTCCACATTGAACACATTGGGGTTGAAAAGGCAAATAGGGAGTTCATTTTGCAAGGGAATTTCCCCTTAGCCTAGTGAAGGGAGGGGAGCTCTACTGATTTCTGTCATCCAATCATGTGCAGGGAAAAAAAAATGATTTGTATTTTTCTTGTGATTGGGTATTCTTTGCCAAGTGAATTTTCACTACATTCACTAAATTAAGGGACAGTTCCTATGTAGGGTAGAGCTTTCCTTGCAAAATGCACAGCCTCTTTGTTTTTAGTCAAACAGCCCCACTGTGTGCTTTCCAGATGATCCGTTGTGCATGCCCACATATTATTTATTAAATCCTGACTTTTTTAGAGCGCATATTCATTTAAATAACTATTTTGTTTTCCTTTATTTTAGATCGTGCAAGAGTTATAGGAGGTTTGCCTGATGTTGTAACTATACAGGAAGGAAAGGTAAAAGAGACATATGACATACTATTGAATGTGATAATGGCTTGTGGGTTCTTATGTATGTGTATTTCTCTGAAACTGAACCAGCGTGGAAGCAGATCTGCACAAAATATGACTCAAATCAAACTTTCATTTCAAGCCAAGCATGTTGTATTATCTTGGCATATTTTTTTAAATACACTGAAAAAGTACTACATAAACTTGAAACACACTAAAAGAATGTCATCCTGTTTTGCATCTCACAGTGTTGCTAATTTGATTGATGAATGACCCTCTCTTTTTTTCCCCAATCTGTAAACCCCCAATAAAACATTAAGACTGTACAATGCAGTCTTATATAGAAAGGGTTTGTTGTATTTGACTTTGGATGATGCTAAAAAATAATAATACAGGCTTCCTGCTAGTACTATGATATTCCCTCCCTCATTAATTCAGATCAGTGATGAAATGGCTTCTTATTAGTTTTTCTAAAGTAGTATTAAACCTTCTCCTTTTTCAGTTTAACACAAAGCACAATAAAGTAAACATTCCCCATTAAAGTATTTGTTCAAATTGTCTGTTGGCAATGGCATATCTCTTTGCTGTTTTCCATGAACTCCCAGTCTTCACAGGGAAGAGTTACCAGTGGACAGTGCAGTCCGTTAGCTTGGAGAAGGAGGCAGGGAGGACCAGGGAAGTGTCTTGCCATCCTACGCTATGGGCTGTGTGATTCCAGTGTAGAAACAAATTTGGTCCTTGCATGCAAGGGTGGCTCCAAGAGAAAGAAGCCAAACCATCCTAAAACAAGAAACCAGATTCATGGCACCAGCTTAAACTGGAATATAGGCAAGGATTAAAAGATAGTAAAGCTGCATACTCATTAAGTGAGTAAATCAATGCTTCAAAAACTGAGGGTCTAAAAAAAGTGTGAGAATGACAATAAATTGGACAACACAACCAATATTTTCAGCATCACACTGAAATTACAATAGGGTGATATTATAAAAGATAGTACATTAAGAATGGCATAGATTCCAAACATACTGAATCATTTTATTTTTTGTTTTTTTTATTGATTTCCCCAATATCATATATTTATGAAGGTAATTTAAATATATTTCAGTGGTTGGCAGTAGTGTATTTAGGTTTTGTGCTGCCCTAGGCCTGACTATACTTGTGCACCCCCTACTTTAAATATGACCCACCCCTTCCTGTCAAGGCCACACCCCTTAATGTGTAAGACCCGCCCTAAAATGTTCGAGTGGGGACACTAGTTCTGAGGGCCTGGGGGGGCAAGTGATTCCCTTAATTTGCATAGATTTCCTCTCACTTCCTGTTTGGTTATGGGGCAGGAAGTGAAGGGAAATCTCTGCAATGGGACAGGGATGGTAAAAAATAAACTGACAGGGGCTATAACCCTCCCTTACTCTATCCAAAAGGAACAAAAAAAAAAGTGTTTTCTTCAGTTCTACTTTAAGCACAAATTTCTAGAAGCAGCACCCCCCAAACAGTTGCAGAATGCCAGCCGCCCACATACCGTAAGACGTGCGGCCGCTTTATAGGGGAGCTAGACTAATTTGCCTCTCAGCCCAGTCCGCCCCATAACAGTGTAGCGCAAGAACCAATGGGGACTCTTTCCGTGCTGCCCCCCTGCAAAGTGCTGCCCTAGGCCTGGGCCTTGTTGGCCTACACCAGGATACAGCATTGGTGGTTGGCTTCCAAGCCATCACTGGCAACAAACATTTTCTTGGTTTATGTGCAAAAGGGCAAAAAATCCTTCTTTACTCGTGTCATATGTGCAGCTGATGCAACGGGAGTCAGAGCATAGGGTGAGAGCAGTTAATAGTGAAAACCGTTGACAATTTAATTCCCAACCAAAAATAATAAATGTTGTTCCCCAGCTCTTCAGCTACTTTATTTAGGTGTACAGTGACAAGGGGCAGTGACAAGATTCAATATTAAGTCATCCAGAGATCTGAAATGTCACCAAGGACAGAAATAATTATGTTGGTTGTTTTGAATTTGGCCATGGCATTGACAAGCCTTCAATTATGGTTGCTGGTGTCTCAGCCCTAGAAAAATTATGTTTTCTGAAAGCCGAAGCAAAGCAAATAGCAAAAAATGTATACCTGTTGTCAAGGAAATAAAAAATCTGAGTGGTGGCAAAAGCTACAATTTTTAGATTCCTTAAAATGTCAATAATTGCATGACTTTTAATTGAGACATATTTGCTTGAAAGAGGATAATTTACTCATTTGTATCATTCTTCCTATCTCCTAGGCTCTTAACCTCACATGCAATATCTGGGGAGACCCAGTGCCAGAGGTCACATGGCTGAAGAATGAGAGAGAACTTAGTGGAGATGACCATTGCATCCTTAAATTTGAGTCTGGAAAGTATGCCAGCTTCACTATCACCACCGTTGCCCAATCCGACTCTGGCAAATACTGCATTCGGGCAAAGAACAAATATGGCACTGAAACTAATGATTTTTGTGTAAGTGTGTTTAACCCAGATGCTGAAGAAGCAGAGGAGGAGGCTAAGCCTGATGCTAAGAAAAAGTAACTAGATCGACTTTAAAGATGGAGAAATTAGGGATGGTAGAATGATGTTAAGTGCTATAATCATGTGCAAGAGCCACCTTTTCTCAAACCAGTTCTTTGGTCTTAGGCCTCTTACACACAGATCAGTTTTTCTTCAGGTTTTTCTTTTCAGTTTACCAAAACTATGTAGTACAAGGGCCTGCCTGATTGCATACAAATTGAGACTCTTGAGGTTTGACCTCATATTAGATGGATTTGGTAAACGGAAAAGAAAAACCTGAAGAAAAACTGATGTGTGTGTAAGAGGCCTTACAGTGATCTACAATACAACCTTAAACTAGCCCACCACACTAAATAGGTAACATTGTGCTGTGAATGAAGATCCTAAATACTAGACCAACTGATCAGAACAGAGGACTGTTTTGAGAAAAGATAATGTATGTGATTGACTCCACTCCTTAAACCTACCTCACTTCTACACTGAAACATAATTGGAGCAGCTTAAAGTATTTTTTTTTTTTCGCATATAGAGTGGGAAGAGCAATTTTGTGCTTTGAGCCAATATTTTTGACAATCCAGTCAATTTGCACAAACTGTTAATATCAATGGTGCTTTCAAAATCCTTTAGTAAGCTACTGCTGTCCAGAAAATGGATAGGCAAAGCGGCTATGTGGAGTAAACTATGACTAAAAAACACATACATACAAAAAAAATGGTTTATTCTTAATGAGTCCATCGCTTAATGTGTTAGTGAGCATCTAATAAATTTGAGGTTCTACTGCTGCTTTAATTGTTTAATATCAGTCACAATTATTATACCAAGTCCCCCTATTGATAAACCAATAATAGCAGTAAATACTCCATCTTTCCACAGGCTTGCTTCACTTATAACCTAAAAGGGAATAACAGTCTTATTTAACAATGCTATACCATTTCCCATTTTACTTCCAACTTGTTTTAGAACGACTGATGTATATAGGTGTTCAAAAATATTTATAATTGAAATAGTTTGATAAATTTATTGTAGTGGAATAGATTCGTGGTGGTAAAAAAAGACAAAGGAGAAAAAAAAAGTCTGTTGTAGAAGAGGTAGGCTCTCCAACTGTTTCCAAATCCAACCAAGAGGAGTAACAACGCTCTACTGGGCTCCATGAAATATAAATTATTAGGGACCCAATACTACTAACCCTCTATTTTAAATATTATTAGTATTTTTACACACACAATGAAGCTAGGGTTTCTGAGGACAGCTGCCACCAAAGGCATGCTTCCCTTAGACTGAGATGGTAATAAGAAGGGCTGTAGATCAGGGTTGCCAACTTTCAGTAAATTTACGAATAGTTTGTAAAATCTGTACTTTTTGCAACTGTCCTTAAATGTCCATTATGGACATGTAGGCTGCATGTACTTAACAGACATTCATGGACAGATGTAACAATTATGGATTTTACAAACTGTTTGTAAATTTACTGAAAGTTGGCAACCCTGCTGTAGATGTCCTCTTAGGCCGTGTACACACGATCAGACCGGTCTGATGAAGCTGGTCCAACGGACCGTTTTCATCGGACCAGGCTGAAGTGGTCTGATGGTCTGATGTGTGTACACACCATCGGACCAAAAATTCGATCAGACCAGAACGCGGTGACGTAGAACACAACGACGTGCTGAAAAAATGAAGTTCAATGCTTCCAAGCATGCGTCGACTTGATTCTGAGCATGCGTGGGTTTTTGGTCCGATGCTTTTGCGTACTAACCATCAAACCTGTCCGATGGACAGGTGTCCGTCAGACAGATTTTAAAGCAGGTTTTAAAACTTTGGTCCGACGGACAACAGGCCGATGGGCCGTACACACCATCGAACTGGTTCGATGAAACTGGTTTGCAGACCAGTTTCATCGGACCGGTCTGATCGTGTGTACGCGGCCTTAGACTTCAACTACATAGCAAACACTAATAGTAGCATGATGATGGTATCATCCAATAACACTGGCTGATATGTCTTTGTCATGGCCCTTTTAATACAGCTTTATTACAGTCACAGAGACATGAAGATGAGGTGGGTGAAAGAACTGGAGTGGGGTAAAAGCTAGTGTCTGTGTTTTACTCTGGCAGTACAAAACTGGGAAGACTTTGGAGGGTGGGAATACATGTAGAATTACTCTACTGTGTAAAACCATACTGTACTGTAATACCACCACTGCTATATGTTGTCCATTACTGTTCATGTTCATTTCTGTTGACTGTCACTAATAAACAGAGCACATATTTTCATCTCTACCTCCACCCTCGTTTCACTGTGTGTTCTTCTTTTATTCACAAATCCTCACACTCGTCTCCATGGTTTAACAGCTCTTAGGATCTCTATCCTGCTCATCTCCGCTATTGCACTAAAATGATAAAATAATCCTCACATTTTCATTTATATCCACAAGTATTATTGTCACTGTAAGATACAATGAAGCCTCATGGAGCTGGTAAGTTTGTAGCACTTCAATCATATTTTCATAATGCTCTTTTCACTTCACTATTTCACTTTCTAATATCAAATGCCACATTTAACTTACAACATTGTCACTGCTATAAAAAGGTCACTGTAATTAATACATAAAGTTAAAATACTTAAAGCTTTTTAAAAGTAAATGGGGTAGAAAAAGCTATAGAGCATCTAAAGCCAAACAAAAATATTTTTATATAGTAGTAAAGGGTAATGTTTTACTCTCTGTGTCTTGCTTGGAAGATTTCTCTTCACCCCTGTCTTGGAGATGAGGGGAAATCTCCCCAAAATGGGGTGACTTCTTATCTTGAACAGTTGTCACCAGAACATTTGTTCCCATTGGAAGTTTTGGCTTTACATACACTTGAAACTGTTACCACCACATCTTTTCTTGTATTTTTTACCCTTATTGTATTAAAATAGCATCAAAGTTGGCCATTCACCTGAGTCCCAGTGAGTTCTTGCAGGCCTTGGTTGCTGATATAACATTACTCATGCCTGCCTCAGTCTCCAAAAAGAGTTCAGGGAGGTGCCCTCTGTGTCAGGTGTTAATATTGTCCAGACAACATTTCTGCCTTTATCTTGGAGATTGTGAAGGACATGGATAGTGTTATAAGCAACCATGACTTGTATACAAACCACAGGAGGCAATGCTTGGCATTTTAAGACCTATAACAAGTGCATTTATCCTTTTAAAAGCACAAAACCTGAGACCCCTTTCCCCTATGCTATTTATGATTACCTGATAAAATTACTGGTGAGTGAGTAACTTGCATAGTGCTACAAGTGGTTCCAAAAAGCTACAAGAAAGGTAGGTAATATAGTGAAATTAACTGGCGATAGATTAATGGTTATATTGGTTGTACAGAGATGTTTTGTTTATTTTGAACATTTAACTAATGAAAAAAGTTTTTTTTTTGTTTGTTATTAAATGTTCCTCTGTTTAACCCCTTATTAACTCTTAATTTACTCGAATCAGCCTTACAGAACTCATTAGTCTTCTTCTCCATTTAATGATTATTGTCCTGCTGATGTTTTATTTTTTTATTTTATTATTAACACATATTTACACCCTTTATGTTGAAAAAAGTGCAAAATTAACCACTTAAGGACGGCCTCCTGCACATATACATCGGCAGAATGGCACGGCTGGGCACAAGCACGTACAGGTATGTCCTCTTTAAGTGCCCAGTCGTGGGTCCGAAGCTCCGTGACTGCGGCCGCAGGACTCGCGGATCTGATTGCCGCTAGAGTCCCACGATCGGTCCCCGGAGCTGAAGAATGGGGAGAGCTGTGTGTAATCACAGCTTCCCCGTTCTTCACTGTGGCGCCATCATTGATCGTGTGTTCCCTTATATAGGGAAACACAATCAATGACATCACACCTACAGCCACACACCCCTACAGTTAGAAACACAGATGAGGTCACACTTAACCCCCTTCAGGGCCCCCTTGTGGTTAACTCCCAAATTGCAATTGTTATTTTCACAGTAAACAATGCATTTTTAATGCATTTTTTGCTGTGAAAATGAAAATGTGTCAAAATTGTCCGAAGTGTCTGCCATAATGTCGCAGTCACGAAAAAAACGCTGATCGCCGCCATTAGTAGTAAAAAAAAAGTTTTTTATAAAAATGCAATAAAACTATCCCCTATTTTGTAAACACTATAAATTTTGCGTAAACCAATCGATAAACGCTTATTGCAATTTTTTTTTACCAAAAATAGGTAGAAAAATAGGTATCGGCCTAAACTCAGGATTTATATATATATATATATATATATATATATATATATTTTTTTATTTTTTTTGGGGGGGGATATTTATTATAGCAAAAAGTAAAAAATATAGATTTTTTTTCAAAATTGTCGCTATATTTTTGTTTATAGCACAAAAAATAAAAACCGCAGAGGTGATCAAATACCACCAAAAGAAAGCTCTATTTGTGGGGAAAAAAAGGACGCCAATTTTGTTTGGGAGCCACGTCGCACGACCGCGAAATTGTCAGTTAAAGTGACGCAGTGCCGAATCGCAAAAACTGGCCAGGTCCTTTAGCTGCCTAAATGTCCGGGTCTTAAGTGGTTAAAAAAAACAATTTTTTTATTTCATTTGTAAATAACTTTTCAATGCGTTGTACCATTGCTGACAGCTGAAGTGTACACAAAACAGTTGCCGGTAGGTATCATTGAAGCGGAGGTCCGTTCAAAAAAATAAAATAATTAAAAGTCAGCAGCTACTAACACTGTAGCTGCTGACTTGTAATAAGGACACTTACCCGTCCTAGTCGCCAGCGATGTCAGCCCCCGCTGAGGCCGATCCTCGATCCTGGCAGCTCCAGGCACCGCCATCCACAGTAAGGGAAACAGGCACTGAAGCCGTGCAGCTTCACTGCCCATTTCCTACTGCGCATGCACGAGCAACGCAGCGCTTTGTGAATGGGCCGGCTGCTTTCTGGGATACACACAGTTCCCAGAATGCAAGTACTAAAATAAAAGTATTGGTACTCGTACTTCTTGTAAACCAAAATGGTATCGGTGCATCCCGAATTCCTCAATAGCCACTGGATGGTTTTAACAAAACTTTTAACTTCTATAATGCATATCATATTTACACAAAGTATCTAACATTCACCAACATAATACCAGTATGGAAGAGAACAAATATGACTCAAACAAAAAGTTTATAAACCAACCCCAGTCCCCAAAATAATGTCTCATCTTTTACTCCACCTTTGTTTTTTTAAATAACACTTCAACCACCTCAATAGACAGATGGAGCTTACGTTTGATAGTTTTTTGTTTCATTTTTTTGCTATATGAACAAACATTTGAAAAAAAAAATCTTAGTTTCTGTTATAAAATTTGCAAATATTTAATATTTCTTTATACATTTAGGCCAAAATCTATTTTGCTACATTTCTTAAAAATAATCCAAATCCATGTATATTATTTGTCTGTTTGAAAGTCATAGCTATGGTATATATATTTGAAAATGTATCAATCCTGAAGTACTGACTGCCTATCTCATTTATTGAGGCCCTAATATTCCAGGACAGTACACCGTCACCTTTCATGTCATATTATAAGAAAAATCTATTTTAAAAAGCAAGAAAAATACAGAAGGAAGAAAGAGAAGGAGATATCCTTATTTGTGTCCATAGCGGCTAAGCTCCCCCCACTCTGTAAAAGATTATTGCTATCCATTGAAATACACATCTACAATGATTTATGGTTAAGGCATAAGGGACTGAATTGTATCATCCTAAAGCAGTGTCTCTCAACCAGGTTACTGCATCACCCGGGGGGTGCCAAATGGGCTCCTCCTGGATGCTGCAACCAGGAGACTCTGTTTACCCTGGATCAGAGATGGATGAGGGGACTCCAGGGGAGATTTCAATCTGTTATGGGGATTCACGGATGTGAAGGGGGCTCCCATGAGTAAGGGGGGTTCTGAATCGATGGAGTGCCTCTGTCTTTGTGATGGAGTTGATTTCTTTAAGATGGTTGCGTGCATTGTCCCAGCCTCAGGTTTCCCATTGATAGAAGGAGAGCAGCGCCATATATGTACAGCATTACTAAGAAATGTTATTCCATAAAAGACAATTGGTAACTCACAAGATGTATTAGATGCCAGCCCATGTGGGATTAATAATGTGGTTCATCCGCTCATGGGAAAGACAAGCTTCTCACCAGCACTTCCAGACACACAGGACGGCTCACAAAGAGCGGTGTATGTCACTTCCGGTTGGAGAGAAAGTGGGGAGGAGCGCGTGTTCGGAGCATGTGTGCTCCTTCATCAGGCTCCTCTCTGCTCTCTCTCCTACCAGAAGTGATGTACACCACTGTCTGTGAGACGTCCTGAGTATCTGGAAGCAATGGTGGCAACCACTGGCATCCCTGGACCCATCAGCTGTCTCTTCACCAGTGAGAAGCTCGTCTTTCCCACGAGCAGATGAACCTTAATAATCCCACATGCGCTGACATCTCATACATCTTGTGAGTTACCAATTATCTTTTATGGAATAAAATGTCTTAATAATGCTGCACTTAGATGGCGCTGCTCTCCTTCTGTCTTTGCCTTCCACAGAGTTACTTCTAGCGTGTCATGTGCTGGCAGCCATCCACAGTCAGCTTATCACTGCTTATCAAGAACACTTCAACTGTCCTTGTGCCACAAATGTACCTCTCCACATGAACTCAATGTGAAAGAGAGTTCCAATTACTCACTCGCTCTTTATTCAGCTGACCGAGCGCACATGATCGAATGTACTTTCTCTTCCCATTGATAACTAACAGATATGTTTTTTAGATTTTAGAGTGGGGAGGCTCGAGATTTTGCATACTTTTAAAGGTTACCACAACCAAAAAGGAAGGTTGAGAAGCACTGTCCTAGAGGTTTAGATTCTGAAGCTTGGGATGGAGTTTTTGCAACAGTTCTTTTTTGATAGCTCTGATTTCCATTGACTTGGATAAAATTAGTGTTTTCCGAGAACTCATTATCGTTCATTTTGTTGCTAAAAAAAATGGGACAACCTTACATTCTAACTGGCACCTGTAATACAATAGCTGGCTGCTGTAAACAATATCTTTTTTTTTTTTAACATTTCACTTTTTTATAAGACTCAAAGTAACTTGTTACTGTGGAAAAGGTTACATTGTAATAACAATGTTGGCTTGCTGGATTTTACATGAGTAGTGATTTCAACACGCTGAATCCTTTTTTTTTCCTTGTTTAAAAACGTTTATTTGAGGAAAAAATGAGACAATATACAGTATAAAGAGAGATGTATACATCATATCCAAATGTAAATGAATAAAATATAAGTCCTACATAGGTTTTTTTCAATAATTCTGATACAAAAGTGAAAAAGTTAATAAATCAAAGGGCTACAATATAATAATACTAGTTTTAGTATCAAATAGTTGATAAAATTACGGAGGAATAGTCTGTGAACAGCTTAGTGGTCAGTCAGATTGAATAAAACATCACTGTAAATCAGGGGTGGCCAACCAGTGGCCCGGGGGGCACATGTGGCCCGCGGAGCCCTCTGATGTGGCCCGCGACCTCCTGCTCGGGAATGGTGGGTTGACCAGCACAGATCACAGGTTGCCCACCCGCCAAACCGTAGCATCAGTGTTGTGAATGAAGCTGGTGGTAGAGGAAGAAAGCGGCTGCGGAGCAGAGCCCCATAAGCTGATGCGTCCTCTGCAGCGCCAGCTTTTGCCACAGACGGAGTCTATGGGAAAGTTCAGCTAACATGTAGGATAGACACAGGGGCACTACGCTGCGCCCATGGTGTGGGTAAACCGCAGCACATCGGTGTGAATGCAGTCTTAGGCCCCTTTCACACGATCAGCTTGACCAAATGGGACCCTCAATTCATCGCTATAGAGTGTCAGATGTCTGTTTACGCCCACCTACCTCCAATCCGAAAAACAGAATGGAACTCGTCACCTTTCATCTGGGCGGATCGGAGGGCCTATAGAGTAGCCGTGACCTGTCATCCGCCCGCTACGCTCATTGTGGACCTCGACTGGTTACCAAGTTGCTTAAGTGGCCCTCGCTCTTCAAAAGGTTGGGCACCCCTGCTGTAAATAAACTAAAGGTCCTTTTTAAAAAAAATAATTGTTTAGTATTGAATCATTTTCTATAGGTTAGGCACAAACTAATGTGAATTCTAATACATATACTTATTATCAGACAATTATCAATCCTTGCAATGCACAGATCAACATCATTGTTTGGCATAGAAGGCCGTGAACAGCAGCCTTTAAAAGAGATCTATGGTGACAGCACATCAGCATTGTAATAACAACAATAAATATTTAGAAAAATAGATATTTTTGACAATTCAATATAATCTTACTTGAGAAATATGCTTTTGTGTTGTAAGTTCTGCCTGTCTGCTGGCCATCTCTTTCCACAACTTTCTGGATTCTCTGCAATCTCCTCTCCTCTGCTGTTTATTTCAGTTCCTAAGGACTATATAACCCATGGTACCTTTATGCCTGCAAGTAGTGATTCCTGTACTGCCTTGACCTCCTGGAGCTGCTCATCTCAGCATCTCTGTAGTTTGGAAGGCAGGCTTTGTGAAATGTGTGACACAGAATTCAGGTTAATGTGTGGGGATCTTCACAAAGTAAATTTGCAGACTTCAAGATTAATAGCAGTAGGCTAAAAAGTATTGAAATATGATGTAGAAATAAATATATAATTTTATATTTTGACAATTTTTTTTATTTAAGTTCTCATACTGCAGCTTAAGACTGCAGCTTAAGACTTTTTTGTGATTTATCAGCATTATGAACCCTTCCTGGATTTAGAAATGTGGCAAGAAAAAAATGTGTGTTTGTTGGAGGGATTCATTGTGGTGTGTTCCCCTCTACTTGGAGTGCTGCAGACACTACATATTACCATAAAGGAATCATGCTCTCCTTGTCAGGCTCCTTACACACAGTATACCAATTTGAGGTCTAATGACACAAAATTAGGAACAGCTATGCAGGGGCATAACAAGGGGCTGGCGAGTCCGGTGCCCGTTAGGGGCGCAGGTCGAGGGGGGAACAAATTGGCAGTGTTCTACTCCTGCGGCCCACTACCGGCCCATGGCCCTTCAGCTTGCTGGACCGTGGGTGCGGGAGGCCGGTAAGAGACATGCTGTGCTTCCGGCATAAGAGAGCTGGGTGGATAGAAGAAGCGGGCTGGCAAGCAGAGATGATATCATCTCTCTCCACCCCCGCATCACCGTTCTTCTGCCCTCACAGCCAAGTGCTCTGTGTCAGCGTCGAAGGTGTGGCGGGGAGCAGAGAGGTGACATCTCTCACTGCCTGCCCCGCATCACCGCTCTCCTGCTTCTTGCTGTGAGAAAACAGATTGTGTCTTCAGTGGCGCAGATTCCCCCGGACAGCTAATCAGGAATGGCCAAGGGCGGAGCCAGAGAGATAGTGACAGCTGAAAGAGTCCCAGACCCTCCCTCTCCCAGGTGAGACCAGCTGCAGCATGAGGAGGGAGACACCCTGCTACATCCAGATGGGCGTTCTTACAGAGATTCAACGTCATCAGTCACAGGTGAGCTGTGAGTGGGAGTACAGGTGGGGTGTGCTGGGACTTGTATTTCACCCCCTCAGCTGTCTGCCTGACATACCACAAGGGGCGCTTTACTCACTCCCTGGTGACAGATGGCATGGCAAGTCACATTCCACATCTGGTGACAGGCAACGTGGCAAGTGACAATCCACATCTTGTGGCAGGCAGCGTGGCAGATGATGTGGCAAGTGACTATCCACATCTGGTTGCAGGCGACGGTGGCAAGTGACATTCCGCATATGGTGGCAGGCGACAGTGGCAAGTGACACGCTCAGGGCTCCCACTGATTCTGCATTATGCTGAGTTGAACCATTTCATTTATTACTACAATGTAATAATAGAAATAATATGCTTCAATCACCCTGATACCATATCAAGCATGGTGTCGTGATGACCTTTTTGCCCATGACCCTTCGACCGAACTGCCGGCTTCTGTCTGACCGGCTGCAGTACACAGGGGTCAAATGTCAGACAGTTTCTATTGAACCAGCCAAAGCCGCCAAACATTTGGTGCGCATGTGTGAGGATTAAGACTGAAGTTAGCCATCAATAGTGTCCCACCTTGCCCCACAATTGACCAATGACTGAGGGTGCCTGTTAAGTACCTGCTCGTCACTTTGCTTTCTCTGACCCATAACATTTGTATGTTATTTTAAGTTGTTATTCAGTAGTTCATTCGGAATATTGGTACTACAAACCAATCTTTTGACTACCACGCTGCTTGTGGGGACTAGGTGAGGACAAAGTTCTACTAAGATCTTTGGAACGTTTGTAATGCTTGTAACTGTGCTGTAAGTAAAAGTGTTCATATTTATTGGAAAAACTTTATGTGTGTGGGTGACAATTATTTCTTTTTTTTATGACGAAAAAGGAGGTGCACTAAAACCCACCAACTCAATTATAGAGAACAGTGAGGTGGGTTCTGGTAAAGCGATTTCCATTAATCAAATGGATGTCTTATTGTCTAAAGCCTCATACACACGATCGGATATCTGATGGAATCTAATCCGATGGATTTTTTTGTCGTATATCTGATGAAGCTGACTTTCATCAGTCTTGCCCACACACTATCAGTCAAAAATCTGATCGTGTCCAAACGTGGTGATGTAAAACAAAAATAAGTTCAATGCTTCTAAGCATGCGTCGACTTGATTCTGAGCATGCATTGATTTTTGACCGATGGAGTTCCATACAGACGATCAGATTTTTCTATTGTTTTTTTTATCCATAGGAAAAATTTAAAACATGTTCTATTTTTTTTCACCGATGGAAATCAAACCGATGGGGCCCACACACAATCGGTTTGTCCGATGAAAACGGTCCATCGGTCTGTTTTCATCAGACAAACCAATCGTGTGTACAGGGCTTTAAGGCTCCATCCCTCAGTTTATCACTTAGTTAAGCCATAGATGGGCAGCTGTCATATGGGTTTTGAGACGTCTGTCCCTGATCAAGTCACCACACCTTTAGGGACTGCCCTGAACTCTTTGACTCCGATAGGTGTTAACAGTGCAACAAGTTCATGGATTTTCTTTATTACCTCTGAAATTCCATAGCTATTACTTATTTACTAGGGGAGAATAGTAAAACATTGACTCACAAAGACAAACATTTGTTTTTCACGCAGCAAAATAAAATGTAATCATTTGTAGTTAAAATTTTGTTATTTTGTCCCCGTTGAACTGTAGATTCAAACCATGACCCAAAGCTCTAAAGTAGAAGAAAATTGTTTACTTTGTTATCTCTTTTAATGGAAATTTTCAGTGATAACTGTATAACATAGTAACTGATAGTGCCTTGGCCTGGTGGTAAAATGATCACTTTGCCTACCTCCAAAACATTGCAACTCCGGGAATCTGATTTACCTCCTCTGGCTGATCTATATAATGGAGGAGCTGCTAAGCTTCATGGTTAGTACTCCTGTCTGTGAATTTTTATTCAGCAGAAAGAGCGCGTGGTGAATTATAATTTTTTACCAGTGAATCATCTTCTCCTTTTACATATACAGTAGGGATCGAAAGTTTGGGCACCCCAGGTAAAAATTTGTATTAATGTGCATAACAAAGCCAAGGAAAAATGGAAAAATCTCCAAAAGGCATCAAATTACAGATTAGACATTCTTATTTTCAAAATTACAGAAAACAAAAAATGGCATCTGCAAAAGTTTGAGCACCCTGCAAAGTTAATATCTTGTACTGCCCCCTTTGGCAAGTATCACAGCTTGTAAACGCTTTTTGTAGCCAGCCAAGAGTCTTTCAATTCTTGTTTGAGGTATCTTTGCCCATTCTTCCTTAAAAGTCTTCCAGTTCTTTGAGATTTCTGGGCCGTCTGTCACGCACTGCTCTTTTAAGGTCTATCCATAGATTTTCAATTATGTTGAGGTCAGGAGATTGTGAAGGCCATGGCAAAACCTTCAGTTTACGCCTCTTGATGTATTTCCCCTGTGGATTTTGAAGTGTGTTTAGGATCATTATACATTTGTAGAAGACATCCTCTCTTTAAAGGGGTGTTCCAGCCGCGATTTTTTTTTTTTAAAGTCAGCAGCTACTAACAGTGTAGCTGCTGACTTTAAATAAGGACACTTACCTTGTCCTACTTGCCCGCGCTGATGGCCCCCCCGATGCCGGTCCCACGATCGCTCCGGGTCCCGCGCCGCCATTCACACTATGGGAAACAGGCAGTGAAGCCGTACGGCTTCACTGCCCATTTCCTACTGCGCCTGCGTGAGTCTCACGCTGGCTTGTGAATGGGCGCGCTGCTCTCTGAGAACACACACAGTTCCCAGAAAGCAGTGCGCCCCATTCACAAGCAGAAGAAGCAGAAGAAAGGACACCGCAGTGTGGAAGAGGCAGATTACGGACTTCCGCATAGCAACAGGTATTTCGGGTGAGTATTTTTTTTTTTTTTTCAGGTTTTTTTTTATTAATTTTTTTTTAAACAAAATGGGCAAATGTTGTTTTCCTGGGTGGAACTCCCCTTTAACTTCAGCTTTTTCACAGATGGCATCAAGTTACCAACCAAAATTTGCTGAAATTTTATTGAATCCATTTTTCCTTCTACTCGTGAAATGTTCCCTGTGCCACTGGCTGCAATACAACCCCAAAGCATGATTAATCCACCCCCATGCTTAACAGTTGGACAGAGGTTCTTTTCATTAAATTCTGTGCCCTTTCTTCTCCAAACGTACCTTTGCTCATTCCAGCCAAAAAGTTATATTTTTCCCTCATCGGTCCACAGAACTTGTTTCCAAAATGCATCAGGCTTGTCTATATGTTTATTTGCAAAGTTCAAACGCTGATTTTTGTGGTGAGGATGTAGAAGAGGTTTTCTTCTGATGACTCTTCCATGAAGACCAAATTTGTACAAGTATCTCTTTATAGTGGAATAGTGTACCACAACTCCAGTGTCTGCCAGATCTTTCTGGAGGGATTGTGCAGTCAAACATGGGTTTTGAATTGCTTTTCTCACAATCCTGCGAGCTGTTCTGTTAGATATTTTTCTTGGTCTTCCAGATCTTGTTTTAACTTCCACTGTTCCTGATGACTGCCATTTCTTTATTACATTCCGAACAGAGGATATTGACATCTAAAAACGCTTTGCTATCTTCTTATAGCCTTCTCCAGCTTTGTGAGCGTCAACTATTTTCAGTTTCAGTTTTCTAGACAACTGCTTAGAAGAACCCATGGTGCTGATTGTTGGGGCAAGGTCAGATGAGTCTGGCCATTTAAAACCTTTGAGATTGACATCACCTGGTCTTCCCAGACGATGATTGAGAACAATCCATGACACTGGCAGGTCTCAGCTTTGCAAAGGGGGCAGTGCATGCTATAAATTCTGCAAGGTGCCCAAACTTTTGCAGATGCCATTTTTTTGTTTTCTATAATTTTGAAAGTGTAAATGATGGAAATAAAACCTAACTTTTTTTGACATATTATAAGAATTTCTAATCTGTAATTTGATGCCTTTTGGAGATTTTTTCCATCTTTCCTTGGCTTTGTTATGCACATTAATACAAATTTTTACCTGGGGTGCCCAAACTTTCGATCCCCACTGTACCTGTCATTTGCATAATACAGTCTGTCTGCTACACAGATCCTGCAAATAAGAGCAGTATACAAACTAATGCACACCAATTTGCTATCTCAGCTTTATTTGGTGTGCACGCTCTATGCCATAAATGAGCAGAAGGGTGTTTTGCATCTCCTGATCCCTAATCTTAAAGGGGTTGTAAAGGTTTGTTTCTTATTTTCGAAATAGGTTTCTTTAAGCTAGTGCATTGTTGGTTCACTTACCTTTTCCTTCGATTCCCCTTCTAAAGCCTCGTATACACAATCGGATATCTGATGGAATCTAATCCGATGGATTTTTTCATCTAATATCCGATGAAGCTGACTTTCATCAGTCTTGCCTACACACCATCAGTCAAAAATCCGACCGTGACAAAATGCGGTGACGTAAAACACTACGACGCGGTGAGAAAAAGTTTAATGCTTCCGAGCATGCGTCAACTTGATTCTGAGCATGCATGGATTTTTGACCGATGGACTTTTGACCGATGGAGTTTTTTATACATAGCAAAAATTGAAAACATGTTCTATTTTTTTCACCAATGAAAAACCAATGGGGCCCACACTTGATCGGTTTGTCTGATTAAAACAGTCCATCCATCCAGTCTGTTTTCATCGGACAAACCAATCGTGTGTACAGGGCTTAAATGTTTTTTTTGTTTTTGTTTTCTTTGTCTAAATTTCTCACTTCCTGTTCCTCCTCAGTAAGCTGTTCAGCAAGCTGTTCTAGCTGACTAACCACGGCTCAGATGATGGTGGCAAGTTTACTGAGGAGACACAGGAAGTGAGAAATTCAGATTAAAAAAAAAACATTTAAAAGGGAAATCGAAGGAAAAGGTAAGTGGACCAACAATGTACTAGTTTAAAGGACCCTATTTAGAAAATAAAAAACGAACCTTTACAAACCCTTTAAACTCATCCTTAAACTGATCCTAAAGCCCCGTTCACACGGGCCTAATGTCGGGAGACAAAGGTTATGGGCAATTGGACTATTGCGGTACGATAAGCAGTTGTAAAAAATGCACATGTAGAGGAAAATACTAATTTTATTAATATAAAACAATAAGATACAAACAAGCATGCAATTAAAATAGTGACGCTCCATGTGTATCACCACAGTAATCGACCCCTAGGAGGGGGAAGTTCATAGTGGGAATAGAGGTCACTGGGGGTGTCTCTACTAGTTTCGCGGCCATTGCCGCTTTGTCAGGAGAACAGTCTGAAATAAATTGACAAACAATCAATAACTAAACAGGTAGCAGGCATAGAGATACAATCAAGCCTGGCTTGAAAATGATATATGGGGAAGAACGAGGGTTGAGCTGCTTACCTACGACCCCCATTGTCCGCGGGGGCAGGAGTGGCCAGGTGGGGTCTCCTGCGGTGACCAGAGGGGGACATATGTGTAAATGAACTTGGTATCTAGGCAGGGTAACAATTGAAAATGGGATATAATGTAAGCGTGAAAGTTATGTGATAATTAACAATAGAACTCCAGAGGGAGGTGCGTAAAATGGTGATAATTCAATAAAGGGGTAAATTAGTGAGGACGGTGAGAGTACAAGGTGAAACAGTTGAGGGGGCAGGGGGGGGGAGAGGAAGGGAGGGGATGGGAAGGGGATGGAAGGAAGGGAAACAAGGAAGGGGGGGCAAGAAGGGGGAAGTGAAGGACATGAGGGGACCAGGGATAAGGACGGGGGGGATCGGGGAAAGGAGAGGAGGAGAAGAAAAGGGCAGGGAGGTGGGTGTTGAAAAAGCAACAAATGTGTAAAGGAGAATACCTGTACTGATAAGTGACAGGAGTAAGGGGTCCCTGGGGAGGGGACCCAGCCGGAACTGGTGCTTAAGCCAACATGGTGGTTGAAAGAAGCAAGGGCACTGCTTAGTGCATAAATGAAAAGCACAAACAGACGCACCTGGAGCTGGGGGTTATAGCCAGGGTAACCTAGATACATGGGGGGAAAAGAGAGGAATTAATCCCCTGGATACATGGCCTTGGATAAAGGCTGGCATGTAGTAGAGAAAGTCCAATGGATAGAGAGAGGGTACAACTTACTGTCCACTAGGTAAAGTGGCAGCAATCTAGGACCCGGCATCCATCACATGCAGAGCAGGCTGAATCTGCTTAAATATCCCTGTGCACGGCGAACATTGCTGGCGCACAGCGTCACTGAGATTGACCACCCGCATGACGTGATCGTGATAAGGTCGCGATTGTGCATGTGCCTGTGTACTGCAACCAAGGCATAGCCTTGTCAGTACAGAGCTAGATGGGGGACGGCCCTGGGGCAGGGGCTGTTAACCTCATTGGGACGGGCACTAGGTCGTCGCTGGAGAGAACACACCTGGACAGTCCAGCTGCGGAGGGAGTGGGGGGACGGTGGCAAAGCAGCTCAAACCTTGGAAAAACAATTAGTAAGACGTAAAATACAGTAAAGGTAAATATATGGTAAAGATAATATACAAGCTTATACCGATAAGATATAGTGATATACAATAAGGATATAGGCATAAATTAATAGTAAATGCCACTGGGATCACAAGCAATATATTTAAGGGTAAGCATAACGGAAGGTGGAAAAAAGAAAAATGAAAAATGAAAAAAGAAAAAGGAATTGCCGTCAATCTAGACACCAATAAGGTGAATAGGGGAGGTAGTATATACTTGATCGTAAGGCCTGTACAGGCTATAGACAACAACCGAAAATATAATTGCTTGTAGATCGCACAGGTAGAGGAAATAAGGGTATGATTAAAAAATACAAAGAGAGGCTAGTGAAGTTGCAAGGCTAAGTGCAGAAGCCCACTGGGGAGCTAGACCACATAGCTCCTACCCGTGGTGCCCTTGCTTCTTTCAACCACCATGTTGTCTAAGCACCAGTTCCGGCCCCTTACTACTGTCACTTATCAATATAGGTATTCCCCTTTACACATTTGTTGCTTTTTCAACACCCACCTCCCTGCCCTTTCCTTCTCCTCCCCTCCTTTCCTCGACCCCCCCACCCCCTGTCCTTATCCCTGGTCCCCTCATGTCCTTCCCTTCCCCCTTCCTTGTTTCCCTTCCTTCCAACCCCTTCCCATCCCCTCCCTTCCTCTTCCCTTCCCCCTCCTTGCCCCCCCAACTGTCTCACCTTGTACTCTCACCGCCCTCACTAATTTACCCCTTTATTGATTTATCACCATTTTACGCACCTCTCTCTGGAGTTATATTGTTAATTACCACATAACTTTCACGCTTACCTTATATCCCATTTTCACTTGTTACCCTGCCTAGATACCAAGTCCATTCACACATATGTCCCCCTCTGGTCGCCGGAGGAGACCCCACCTGGCCACTCCTGCCCCCACGGACAATGGGGGTCGTAGGTAAGCAGCTCAACCCTTGTTCTTCTCCATATATCATTTTCAAGCCAGGCTTGACTGTATCTCTATCTATGCCTGCTACCTGTTTAGTTATTGATTGTTTGTCAATTTATTTCAGACTGTTCTCCTAACAAAGCGGCAATGGCCGCAAAACTAGTAGAGACACCCCCAGTGACCTCTATTCCCACTATGACATTCCCCCTCCTAGGGGTCGATTACTGTGGTGATACACATAGAGCGTCACTAATTGAATTGCATGTTTGTTTGTATCTTATTGTTTTATATAAATAAAATGTGTATTTTCCTCTACATGTGCATTTTTTACAACTGCTTATCGTACCACAATAGTTCAATTGCCCATAACCTTTGTCTCCCGACATTTGGCCCGTGTGAACGGGGCTTTAGGGTCAGTTTAAGGATGAGTTTAAAGGGTTTGTAAAGGCTCTTTTTTTTATTTTCTAAATAGGGTCCTTCAAGCTAGTACATTGTTGGTCCACTTACCTTTTCCTTCGATTTCCCTTCTAAATGTTTTTTTTCTTTATCTGAATTTCTCACTTCCTGTTACTCCTCAGTAAACTTGCCACCATCATCTGAGCCATGGTTAGTCACTATTTTAATTGCATATTTGTTTGTATCTTATTTTTTTATATAAATAAAATTTGTATTTTCCTCTACATGTGCATTTTTTACAACTGCTTATCGTACCGCAATAGTCCAATTGCCCATAACCCCCCCTCTTTTTGGTTTTTGGTTTGGGATCCAAATTCCAATCTCTATTCTATTGTGTTCTGACACAGGGATGGCCCCCACCACCAGAACATTCCGGTCAGCGCTCTCAGCCATTGGCTCCTGCCTGCTGAATGACCTGCTTCTGTCTGACAGGCTGCAGTACACATGGGCCCAATGTCAGTCGGATACTATTGAACCAGGTCGATGCCGTGTGTACTAGGCTTAACGCTAATCTAACACTTTAGTGTGTAGACACTAACTTTTTACCCCTTGCCTAAACTTAACCTTACCCCTAAACCTAAATTGGGTTGCCAGCCCTTTAACTGCTTATCTAACATACAGGTTCCATAGGTACAAAAAACTTCAAAGATGGATGCGACTTTTAAGGCACCACAAAAGTAATTTACAAGATAAAATACATAATTTGTTTGTACAAAAATTAAAAGAAGAACCAAACGGTTCCATTATATAAGACACATAATTTAAAATCCAATAGCACTTGATAGTCATAGAAAACCCCATCAATCCACTAAAGGGGACTTGCAGAGTCCTTAGTTGGTGAATATTGCCCTAATGCATTTCAACTTCAATTGTCTTCTTCGAGGGATTGAAAAAAATGGGTAATTTAATATTGGTGATATTAAACATGTAGCCATTCAAAGATGTCTCCACCCAACATCGATCACCCAAGCGAGCAGAGATGAGCACAAGGGACATATACAGACGCTACGCAAAAATGTGCAAGACAGTGGCAAAGCTTCTAAGTCAGGGAACAGTATGTGTACAGTGCATATGGAAAGTATTCACAGCGTTCACTTTATCCACATTTTGTTAGGTTACAGTGTTATTCCAAAATGTATTAAATTCATTTTTTTCCTTAAATTCTGCAAACAATATCCCATAATGACAAAGAAGATTGTTTGAAAGCTTTGCAAATTTATTGATTTTTTTTTTTAATGTACATACTGTAAGTATTCACAGCCGTTGCTCAATACTTTGTTGAAGCACCTTTGGCACCAATTACAGCCTCAAGTCTTTTTGAGTATGATGCTACAAGCTTGGCGCAGCTATTTTTGAGCAATTTCTCCCATTCTTCTTTGCAGGACCTTTCAAGCTTCATCAGTTTGGATGGGGAGCTTCTGTGCACAGCCATTTTCAGATCTCTCCAAAGAAGTTAAATCCAGTCCAAGTCTGGGCTCTGGCTGGGCCACTCAAGGACATTCACAGATTTGTCCCGTAGCTACTCCTTTGTTATCATGGCTTAGGGTCCATGTCCTGTTGGAAGATGAACCTTTGCCCCAGTCTGAGGTCCAGAGCGCTCTGGAGTAGGTTTTCATCAAGGATGTCTCTGTACATTGCTGCATTCCTTTTTCTCTCAATCCTGACTAATCTCCCAGTCCCTGCTGCTGAAAAACATCCCCACAGCATGATGCTGCCACCATCATGCTTCACTGTAAGGATGGTACTGGCCAGTTGATGAGTGGTATCGCCACTTTACCATACAGGCCTGATTGGTGGAGTGCTGCAGAGATGGTTGTTCTTCTGGAAGATTCTCCTCTCTCCACAGAGAAACACTGGAGCTCTGTCAGAGTGACAGTTGGGTTCTTCAATCGGGTTGGCCTGACTAAGGCCCTTCTCCCCTGATCACTCAGTTTAGCTGGGCGGCTCGCCCTAGGAAGAGTCCTGGTGGTAGCGATTTGAATCCATTTTGGAGTAAGGCTGTAACATAACAAAATGTGGAAAATGTGCTGTGAATCTGGGTGCACTTGTATGTGGATATAAAACATTTCCTATCAAGATCTATATGTAGAAAATTGCTGTCTATAGTGAGTGCATCAAAGGGACATCCATGTGGGTCCAAAAAACAGGAAACTGGTCAAAAAACAACAATAAAGATCCCCAGCGGTAAGGTATCAGAAGCATCAATAATCTCTCCAGTTATGGGTTTGGTGGAGTGCACAACTTGCAATCAGAGTCAACAAAGACCACTAACTTTCTCAACCAACTCTAGCCACTTCCATACCAGGCACTTACGCACCTTCCCGCCCAAGCCAATTTTCAGCTTTCAGCACTGTCGCACTTTGAATGACAATTGCGCGGTCATGCTACACTGTACCCAAACAAAATTGGCGTCCTTTCTTCCCCACAAATAGAGCTTACTTTTGGTGGTATTTGATCACCTCTGCGGTTTTTATTTTTTGCGCAACAACTAATAAAAGACTGAAAATTTAGAAAAAAAAAAATGTTTTTATTTTTTTCTGTTAACTTTTTTGTAAATAAGTATGTTTTCTCTTTCAATTACGGGCACTTATATGGTGGCACTGATGAGGTAGTACTGATGGGCACCGATGAGGTGGCATTGATGGGCACTGATAGGTGGAGCTGGTATGCGGCACTGATGGGCACTTATAGGTGGCACTGATGAGCACTCATAGGCGGCACTGATGGGCACTCATAGGCGGCACTGGGAACTCATAGGCGGCACAGAATGGCACTCATGGGTGGCACTGATGGGTACTTATGGGTGGCACTTATGGGTACTTATGGGTGGCACAGATGGGCACTGATAGGTGGGCACTGGGCATGTATTGGCACGGAGGGGTGGCACTGAAGCACACTGTGGGGTGGCACTGATGGACTTTGAGGGGTGGCACTGATGTATATGTTGCCAGTCAGTGCCCATGTGTGGGCACTGACTGGCATCTTTTTTTTTTTTTTTACCTGTATTTTTTTTTTTTATCTTGTGTTTTTTCTTTATGTTTTTTTTTTTTTTTGCCCTGCCAGTGTGGGCATCCCTGGTGGTCTAGTATGGGCATACGAGGGGGGGCTGCGCTGATAAACAATCAGCGTGAACCCCCCTGTCAGGAGAGCCGCCGATCGGCTCTCATCTACTCGCGTCTTTCAGACGCGAGTGAGGAAGAGCCATCAACGGCTCTTCCTGTTTACATCGTGATCAGCCGTGATTGGACACGGCTGATCACGTGGTAGCGAGCCTCCGCCGGAGACTCGTTACCGAGATCGATGATGCAGGGTGTCAGACTGACACCCCACATCAACGATCGCCGCGCTGCGCGCCCCCACGGGCGCGCGCGGCATTGAAATCGTGCTAGACGTCTGAGAACGTCTAGTCACGATTTCATAACCACTTCCCGGCCGTAAATCTGTTATTGGCCGGGCCAGGCGAGAAGTGGCTAGACATGCATTCCCATTAAAAAAAAAACCTTTTTAGATAGGTCATCTAGAGATGTGCATTGATAACACAGCTGTGAGAAGAACAATACAAAAATTCCCTAAGAAAGAGATCTTAAAAATGAAAAATTTCAAATAGGATTTTTGATTTATCAGTAAAATCTTACAGTGCAGGACACTGAAGCAAGATGGTACTGGTGACAGCGGGCAGGTAAGGCATGCACTTGTAGCTGTGGAACAGCAGGCACAGCAGAATGTGTCAGAAAGCAGAGTCAGGCAAGCCAGGTCATACACTGGCAGCGCAGATCAGGTACAGAGGAGCAGACAAGGTCTGGGTACAAGCCGGATCAGGAGCCAATTGGTAGCAGAGAAGCAAATGGGGCAGACAGAAGGACCACCTTGCGTGAAAAGTCTGACAAGGGAATATCCCTGATAAGCGTGAAAGACCTTTTTTGAAGGACTGAAAAAAAAAAACTGAGAAGACACAGGAGGCCAGATAGGATCAGCAATGTAAGCTGCGTTCTGTACAAATGCCTTAACCAGAAAGTGCCCACCAGCACCGTGTACCAGTGCCCACAGTACCACCTATCAATGCCACCAATCAGTGCCTCATAACCAGTGCTGCCCATCAGTGCCACCTACCAGTGCCCATCAGTGCCACCTATCAGGGCATATGTAGACAAGAAGGACATGCGCCAAACTAAGTGCAGTAAATAAGGGTTTAATGAAATAAATTAGTAAACAATAAATTGGCTACTCACAAGACAATGAGAGCATAGGCACATAGGGGGTTAATGACTGGTCCGGTGTCACACATATCGTCCACAGCTGCAAAGGTCCAGGCAGGCTGACTTGGCTAAGTCATGGGAGATGTAAGAGCCCATCCTGGGGAAGCCTAGGAGAAGCAATAGGGGGTCCAGGAGCCGTGTATCCTAGTTAGGACGCGCTGTGCGTTCCAGCATGAAGCGCAATCCGTCGCCGTACGACCGGAAGTGACGTCGAACCTCGGGGCCAACCAATGGGATTGTTTGTTGATTGTCGTTGGACTAACACTGAACTTTTGGGACTTTTTTGACCATATTTGTATGGTCATTCATTGGACTGTCATTACATGGTCATTTATTTATCCATTTGTTTATTTTCCTTTGATCATTTTCCTCTGATATTGACATGAACCTTATGATTTATTAATTATTAATTGTATTATTGATCTCTTGATTGCACTTTTTAGTCGTGCGCCATCTACCTATATTTTTTACCACCTATCAGGGCCCATCAGTGCCGCCTTATCTTTGCCTATGAGTGTCGCGTTATCTGTGCCTATCAGTGCCCATCAGTGCAGCCTCATCAGCGCATATCAATGAAGGAGAAAAATTTCTTTTTTTTTTGTTTAGCAAGAAATAAAAACCCCAGTAGTGATTAAATACCACCAAAGGAAACCTATTTGTGTGAAAAAAAAATGTAATTTGGGTACAGCATTGCATGACCGCGCAATCATTGTCATTCAAAATGTGACAGCTCTGAAAGCTGAAAATTCGTGTGGGCAGGAGGGGGGATTAAGTGCCCAGTAAAAAAGTGGTTATTACAAGTACTAGTACATGGTACAGCAGGCACGTATCAGGAATTTGAAATTCTGGGGTAACAAACACTTTTAAGGCTCTTCAGGTCAAACGTTCTTATGCTTTTGTTGTAGGATATTTTGGCTGAATGTTGTCAAGCTATTGTTTAGACTATTTTCACCTTTGGTCAATTTTTTTTTATTGTTTTAGGGTAATTTTATATCCATTCAAATGTCCTTACTGTTCTACCTACACCATTGTTTTTCAATACGCTTTCTTGCACTGGGGGTAGCATGAATAAAGCTGCTTATGCCCTACCTGTTGCCTTTGTGTTATCCCCCAAATAGCTTTAGCTTTACAAATAAAAGCATGGGCAATCTTCAGCTTCCTAACTGCTGATGAAATGTAAACTCCAACATGTGTTACTTGCTGACTGGCAATACATGTTGGAGCTATAAATTCCCAAAACTACAGTCTATCTATTCCTGCCATGCAGTAAAACTTATCTCCAGGTAGTCAATTGCCTTATTAGAATCTCTTTACACAAGCTAAGCAAATATGTAACATGGATATATGCAAAAAAAAGGTATCTCTTTAAATATATGGTTTTATATCAGTGAATAGACATTTGCATGAACGAGGCTATGGAAGCTTCCTGCATGGAGACCGATTCAAAAATGTTGGTTTTGCCGAGACCACTTGATCCTTTCCAGCTCTATACTTCACCTACCTGTGATAATGCCTTTTTTATTTTATTAATAGCATTTCCACTGCAGTCTTTGCAAAGCCAGCTTTTTAAAACCCGCTATAGAAAGCCTGCAGTGGCATGCATAGCACTAATATTCTTCCTTTGCTGCCACAGCTGATAGTGACTCATATGATGGGCGAGCTTGGAATGGCAATGTATGTTGCCGACGCATCAGGACAGATCTTTGAAACAGTGACACCTGGAAAGAAGAAAGAGGAACCTGCACCAAAGTATAGGTCAAAGGGGGGGTTGCAAGGTAAGAGGTTCAATATGAATGGTCTATAAATATTACAGGTACATTAATGGACAAATGCTAAAACACTCAAATGTATGACCAGGGCCGCCATCAGGAATTTTGGGGCCCCTTACACAGGCATGGCCCCCCTGGAGCAGAGAACCGGGGGGGGGGGCCTCCAAGAATTGAGAAGCGGGGGGGCCTTTTACAAAAAGAAGAAATAAAGAAAAATATATATAAAAAAGGGGGTAGCCATCCTGGGCCCTTTAATAAAAAGAAAAAGAGAGAGAGAAAAATATATATATGGGTGGTTGCCATCTGGGGACCTCTGGGCCCTTTAATTATCTTTTTTTAATAAAAAGAAATTACAAAAAAAGGGGGCTTTCCATCCGGGACCTTTAATAAAAATAAACCTTTGGGCCCTTTAATAAAAAAAAAAAAAAAAATATATATATAAAAAAGAAATAAACATTTATAAAAAAAAGGGGGTTGCCTTCCAGGGCCCTGAGAGAGAGAGAGAGAGAGAGAGAGAGAGAGAGAGAGAGAGAGAGAGAAAATAAAAAAATATATATAAAAAAAAAATTTTATAAAAAAAAGGGGGGTTGTCATCTGGGGCCCTGGGGATCTCTGGGCCCCTGGGGAACTCCAGACCCGTAAAAAAAAATTGGCCCTGAAATAAAAAATAAAATAAAAATATATTAAAAAAAAATATTTTTTTATAAAAAATAAAAAAAATGGGGGCTGCCATCCAGGGCCCTGGGGACCTCCGGACCTCTAAAAAAACTAAAAGTTAAAAAATTGGCCCTTTAATAAAAAAATAAATAAAAATATATAATTTTTTTTTATAAAAAAAAAAAAAAAGAGGGGGTTGCCATATGGGGCCCTCCGGGCCCCTGGGGACCCCCGGGCCCCTTACAGGTGTACTGCCTGTACCCCCCTGATGGCGGCCCTGTGTATGACTATTTATGAGAGATTTTGACAAAGTAAACTAGGTTTATTTTCACGTTAAAAAAAATAAAAAAAAATAAAAAATGTATAAGTGTGGAAAGACAATATCAATGAATGAAAGTCTTATAGAGAAGAACAGAGCTGCTGCATTAATTTACTGCATTTCTATGCAAGGCACTGCAACCCACCTCAAGGCAGCGTTATGACATGTGTTCCCTTGTGTTGTCTCACATTGATTAGGTCACTGCACATTGTGTGAATGAGCCCTTAAAGGTTAACTTCACTTTCATGGTAAAAACAAATAGAAAAAAAAACTATATAGCATATACAATTGTGACACAGGTCACATTGTAATTGAATGTTATTAAAAATTGCATTTCCTTTTCAATCTACAGCTCTGTCATTTTCTGTAAAGTGCATTGCAATATGGCTACTTGGAGGTGTTCTGTACACAGAGTGTGTACAGAACACACCCCAGAAACATCATTTCCTGCTTGTGTGATTGGCTCACTGATTATCCCAGAGGTTTACACTAAGATGCAAGTCCGATTTATGGCATCCTCTGCAACAAAAATGTAATTTTTTTTGTAAGATGCTCCTAATAGGAAATAACATCTAAAGGGGGTGCAGACCCTGCAATTTCCTCATTAGAGCCCTAATTCTGCAGCAGCTGGTTGATAGATATGAAGCCACTCCCATTATTCTCTCTGAGCACAGAAAAACACACAGGGATTTCTTCAGAATAACAAAAGGTAGAAATCTGCAACAAGTGTTGTTATAATCCTTGCAATGTACATAGATCACCCAGAGGGGGAGGTTTATTTTTTTCAACAGAAGTGGAGTTACGTTTTAAAGTAGAAAATTGAAAGTTCTGCTCCTTCTCCTCCTCTCCCTATCCTCTACGATTACTGAAAGTTTTTCTCTGACAGGTACCTGCTCCCATTAATTTCACCTAGGGGAAAATTGCATAAGCCCAACCCACTGTTTTCAATAGTGACATTTGCACTACAATGCATTGCTATTATGTGTTAGGATGTAATACTGCATGCTGTAGTTTAAATGCATGATCTAGGGAGCACAGAAAGGAAGATCAGTGGTCAACTGAAGGAGTGTAAGTGGCAGTCTGACAATGTTTTTGTTGATTGCAAGGCAGTAGCTTAGCGATGTCAGCCTGTGATAGTGCTGTTACTGACAGGGCCTCTATGCACCCAGAAAGAAAGCAATTGTGTTGCAAGTTTAAAAATCACTTGCTATGCTATTGCTAGACTTGCTGGGCTTCACAAGTTTGTTGAATAATTGCAGCAAATCTGTATTGCTTGACTGCAGATCCTTTTTCTTTGCAAACATTCTCCAAGTCTGCTGCAAGTTCTGGTTCCGTTATGTTGTGCATAAGTCGTACCACCACAGGGGTCACTGTGGCTGAATTTTAATGCTGTAGACTTGCAGAGCTCTTGCTGTAGACTCACCATTGCAACTTTGCTCTTGCTAGAAACTTGCCATGCAAATTTTCTACAAATTGGAAAAGTGTCAACTGGAAATTGTGCTTTAAGGCCGCGTACACACGAGGGGATATGTCCGCTGAAAACGGTCCGATGGACCGTTTCAGCAGACATCTCCGCTCGTGTGTATGGGCTAGCGGACAGATTTCTCCACCCGACAGATTTCAAAGCAAGCTTTGAAATCTATCCGGTGGGAATCTGTCCGCCCGACATGTCTGCTGGTTAGTACACTTACCAGCAGACATGTCGGCCCCCACCGCCGCCGCGCCGCTGCCGAATGGATTCGGCGCATGCGCGGAAGTGTTTTACTTCCTGGTGCGGTGACGTGGCGGTGACGCGGCGGCGTCAACGTCACCGCCGCGTCACCGCGCCGTCCGGCGGCGGGGAATTTGATCCGATGGTGTGTACACGCCATCGGATCAAACTCCCGATCGGACATATCCGATGGAAATGGTCCGCGGACCGTTTTCATCGGATATGTCCGATCGTGTGTATGGGGCCTAAGTGTTCTGCAAGTGTACAACCTGCCAGTGAAAATGTGCAGCAAGTTAACAGACTTAAAATTCAACACCGCCACAAAGTTGTGGCAAGTTGTCCTTGCTATATGGGCAAGAAACTGCAAAAGATTCAGAAAAGACACTTGCTTGAAGTTTATAAAAACCTTAATAATTAACTTCCTGTTTTGCTTCCTTTTGGTCTGTTTAATATACCATTGGAAGCATGTTGCTATATCTGTTTGATAATTGCAAAAAAAAGAATGTAGCGATACCCCCTCAGGGCCGCTGATTGATTTGGGATTAAGTTACCCTTGTGTGTTGGCTAGGGGTGATTTCTGTGAGCATAGCAATACCAGAATGTCCAAACCTACTGCTGAAGTTCTCTAAATGCTCCATTTCCTGGTCCAACACCAAGATGAGGCAGATAGAAAAGGTGGATGAAAGGAGACAACGCTGCGGTATCAGGATTTGGATGAAAAAGAAAGCAGTCCTGCTTTCTTCAATAGTACCGTTCGTTGCCACTCTAGCCAGAGTGGGTAAAGTGCCTCCGGACAGACTTCTGCCACAAGCCTGGCAGCCGAAATGTCACTCAAGGTTGCTGGGAGGAACAAGTCGCTCTCACTGACTTGGCTCTATAGAATCCAGTGTTTTAGATGAAGACCTCTGCCACAGGCCCAACGCTGCACTGTAGAGCGAATCCTCCCAGAGAGTTCTCTTTTAGTAGGGGTCACCAGTTGACAGTCTATGGTTATCTGTCAGTTCCTGGCAACCAGATCCCCGATGGTTCGTTCAAGCCCTTTTGGATCACCTGCCTCCTGGTTCTCCTCAAGCCGATCCCCCACCAAACAGCATACAGCTTGGGATCTCTTCAATAGGAATGGGCCCCCAGCAAGTCGCTAGGGCCCCTTTCAGCATCAGCAAGGAACTCTGCGTATCATGCGACCCCGGCCTGGTAGGCCATGTCACCAGGGTCCATTGGGTACGCACACCCTAAAGGTGGGTGCCGCACCTGGAACCTGCAAAGAACCCTGAAAAATGGCATCTGCCACAGATATACCCCTCCCCAGCATACTCCGCGAGGGAAAGCTCCTCAAATTGGCTGCTGGGGAAAAGTGGCTGTGCCTAAATCGCTCAGGCGCCACCTGCCACCCAGAGATGGAACACAATCTCTGGAACACATAATGACCCACAGGATAATTCAGGGCTAACAGCAGCCCAATTTAGCAAAATTAGGAGTGAGAGCAACATAACTCTCCCACTAACTTTAGCGTAGCGCCTTTTCTGACAGAAAGGGGGCACTACAAGAAGAAAAAAAATAAAAACGTAAATCTTGTCAGAAACTCAGAATTGTTTTTTATTTGTCTTGACATATCTTTTACTGTCATTCAATTTTTTATATAATTTCATTAAACGATGTTGCATATAGCATCTGGTCGTATTTGGATCAGTAGCCCTGTTGGGGATTAAAAGCCCCTCTTTTCCCGGGCTCGGTTGCATGTGAATTGAGTTTGGTGGTCTCAGCCCGGCTCCCGGTCGTTGTGCTATGCGAGGTAAGCCTGCGCTTAGTACGCCCACCCCCCTCCTACAAAACCACCACACTTACACGCACTCGAAATTGGGTTAACATGCACGCACTTTGGCCACGCGGTCTCTAAAAGAGAGGCGAAGGACTAACAGGGCTGGCTGAGCGGGCTAGATCCTCTCACTCCCTCATAGGGGAGTCCTTCTGCCCCATTGGGCTTCAAAGCGGAGCAGGTAGGGTGGGCTGTGTGGGAGGACCCCCTCACACCCGCCATTGCCACCCAGGGGCATGGAGAAAGATGGCAGATTGCCTCTGGGGGAGGTCTGCCTACTCCCAACTCCTGCAGTCTGGCTCCTCTCTCGAGTACACGCACAAAAAGACACTTTAAAAAAAAAAGCCCCTCTTTTTTTCTTGCTGCTCCACTCAATTCATAAAGTGGTTTTAAACCCAAAACTAAAAATGTATTGTATTGCAGCTTACCAATCATTAAATGTAGTGGCAGCATTAGTTTTCTTTTGTAGGCTTTTTCCCCTCTGTTTTCACCTGGTGAACTGGCCAGTAACACACCTCTTGTATTAGAGTGCCTCTAGTTTGGCTAAAGGAGCACATGGGCACCTTTGGACAGCAGCATTCTGGGGGGGTATTAGGTGGACTAGCAGATTTAAATACATCAACAAATTGAAGCCAAACGGCAGCCAATACATTATACGTAGGGCTGTTCCGGATTACATTTTTTGTGTTCGATCAATTTTTTTTTTTAAATCAATTAATTGACAAATTTCGATTAATTATAATACACATACAGATCCAACTACTTTTAGCTGATCTCCTTGCAGGCTGATTCCCAGTGCAGCTACCAACCACTGGAAAAACGGATAGCAGGATACAAAAAACACACAAAGGCAGCGCTCGATGGGAATAACATTAAAACTTTTATAGTCTTCAAGTAGGTAACAAAATAAAAATTGCACTGGAGATAAAATCGATGTAGCTACATAAACTGTAAAAATGGTGCGAGTAATACCAAACAGTAGCAAAAGCAGTCATGAAAACATGTAGCTACGTATGATACTGGTATAAAAATGTGTACAACGATACCACTGCTGAATCCAGATGAGGAGGGGTTAACATTAATCTATACAGACAACACGGTGCGCCTTTTTTTTTTTTAACAAAGTATTTGTGATATTTTTGTGTGCCTCCATCACAAACCAAAAACCATGTTTTTTTTCTCCATTTAGGACAGTGGTTATACTATTGTATGTCTAAATGTAATTTACTTATACTTTACAGGCAAACAAACCAAAAAAGAAGAAAATAAAGGTAGGATGTGCATACAGAGTGCAACAATGTTTTTATAATTTCCACTTTTTTTTTTTGGTATCATCACTGTGGCTACAATACATATGAATTCACACATTGTGGTGATAGGAATATTTTATTATTTCAGGAGAGTTATTTTTATTTTTTTTACAATACACTTACCCAGCTGGCTGTGCATGAGTAGATAATGACAATCTCAATGTACATAGAAAATTAACTATTGAATTAGGAACCAACATCAAGACAGGGAATGCAATAGGTCCACAAAATGATCATACAGTTTGCAATGTTGCCACACATGAAGAATGGTTGTCCATGTGAAGTAGGGTTCACATGAAAGTTGATCAGATCTTCTAGAGCAGTCTTTTTCAACCAAGGTGCCCAAGTACCCTGGAGTGCTTTAATGTGTCTTCAGGGGCGAGTTGGCAAAATGGTTAAAAATGTATACAAGCCAGCAGGTGGATCAAGACAGCCTTTTAGATACACAAAGCCACAGGTTTTAATTGTACACCATTTCAACCTTCCAGCCACCAGCGTCCTAACTAGGGATGAGCCGAACACCCCCGCGTTCGGTTCGCATCAGAATCGTCGAACAGACCGACCGTTCGCGTGAACATTTAGAACCCCATTGAAGTCTATGGGACTCGAACGTTCGAATTCAAAAACGCTAATTTTAAAGACCAATATTCAAGTTATTGTTGGAAAACTTCTTTGAGAACCCGGGTCTTGAGCAGGACTCCTGAAAAAATTACAGTTTTTAAAACTTTTTTTTCCATTGATACATGTTCCCTCGGGCAAGACCCAGGTTCACAAAGACGTTTTCACAGGTAAACTATAGACACCCAGCAGGTACAATATTTAAAGGAATTTTTTTTTTTTTTTTTAAGTTAAGCATCATTAAAATCACTGCTCCAGGAGCAGTGATTTTATTGATGCTTAAAAAAAAAAAAAATTCCTTTAAATATTGTACCTGCTGGGTGTCTATACCTGTGATAACGTCTTTAAATAGCACAATCACCTGCCTGCCAGTAAATTAGGAAGAACTGATCTATCTAAGCTATACAGTGTAAAAATATGTACAACTCCTAGGGATGTATATATATTCTCTACACACTGTAAATTAAGCTAAACTGACTAGCCTGCCTGCCTGCTCTATCTAGCTATCTAAAAAGACAATCTCTCTGTCTCTCTGACTGCTTTCATTAACAAGCCGGAACACACTACACAAGGCCGCCCAGCAGGCGGCCTTATATAGTGTGGGGCGTGTGCTAAAGCCCTGAGCCATAATTGGCCAAAGCCACCCAGGCTTTGGCCAATTATGGCTCTCCGTTTTTTGCGCCCTGTGATTGGCCAAGCATGCGGGACATACAGCATGCTTGGCCAATCATCAGCGCGCAATGCCGCAGGGAATTATGAGCCGTTTTGCGTCACTCGAATTTGGCGCGAACGACCGTTTTTGTTCGAATTTCGTCAAGCGTATGAACAGACAATTTTCGAGTCGAACATTTGTTCGTATCGAACGCAAAGCTCCTCCATGGTCCTAACTACCAATGATGTCATCAGTGTTAATAAGAAGGGTGTTCATCGCCTGCACAGCATTCTTGTTTGACCCTCCCCTACCCCTCTCCATCAACACTGGGGTCACATTAGCTGAGTGATGGAGAGAAACTAAGGGAGAGGAGAAACACTGAAATACTAGTCAGTACTAGTGTGCAAAAGTGTATTTGTTTCAGAAGATAAATATACCTCTAATGTTGGGTGTCCTATGTGTGGATGATGCTGCATTATGTAAAACTATCACAATCGTTTTTTACATTTTAGAATGGGGTGCCTTGGGATTGTCCATAATTTTAAAGGGTGCCTTGGGATTGTCCATATTTTTTTTTGTTTACAAACGATTTTTATTTTGAAAAAGTCAAGGTATATAAAAACAATTGCAATAGTGGTACAGGTATGCAAACAGAAATCATTAACAGCGAATGTTGTACATAAATATAAAAAGGGTTATGCTTAGTCAGGTGTAAAAATGCAGACAGTTTCAATCAGGTCAGCCAAGATTATTGAAGTGGAGGGGGAAAAAAAAAACGACAGCCAAACAGTAGTTAAGAAAAGGAGGTAGTTAAAAATATAAAAGAGAATTTAATTTAATATTTCTCTCCCTTTCCACTAAACCAGAGAGGCGCTGTCCCAGAGGATCCATTTTTTTGGTAAAGGGGCATAGAATCATACAATATGTGGTGAATTATTTCAGAAAGTTTAATGTTCGTCGTGATTGTCTGTAATTTTAAAAGGGTGCCTTGACTAAAAAAAGGTTGAGCAACACGGTTCTACAATATTGTCAAGGACCATACAGAAAATAAGCACAGGAGCGAATAATATAACTCAATAGAGTACAGTTAAATATAATATATAAAGAGTCAGCACTCCCACAACATACTGTATATGATACAAAAACTGAAAGTTTTAGGTCATATAGTATACTGCATACATCATATACATCGTATATGACAATATACACTTCATCCAATCTAAATTAACAGTTTACATATAACCTACAGTTAGTATATCAAGAGAGCAGGATAATGGCCACAAATAGACAAATTACTGTATTTATTGGCGTATAACACTCACTTCTTTACACTGAAAATAGAGGGTAAACTGTACCTGCATGTTATATGCCTGTGCGTGTTATACGCCGATAAATATGGTATATGAAATCTAGAAAATTACATTTTGGGGTAGAAAAACCCCTTTCCCAAGAAGGACATCCTTGAGAATTGGTTTCCATCCTCTGAAACCAATGTATTCTTTTGAATTGTATACATTGTACGCTGTTATATGCAAGCTATACGTGTATACGTATATGCTTTATGGTCTATATCCTTTGTAAAATTTCCTTACTCAAATCTATTATTGCATCATATACAGTATGTCATGTGTGTGTGCTGACTCCCTATATACTGCATGCTTGGGTATAAAAAGAGTAATCTGGGGCCTATAAAAGCATGACACAACAAAACAGATCATTAGGTTTATTAATCTGGTCATTATATCAGTGTGCAAAACCAACATCAAATACAATTTTTAAAGTTTGGAATTTATTTTGGTCTTGGTCATCAGGATAAGTATGTAGAAATGTAATGTCCCACTAACAAATCATCTTTTGTTGACAATAGAATTAGTGAAGCCTTGTGTGGAAGAGATTGTGGCAGTAGAGGAAACTCCTGGTCCTGATGAAATCCCTATCGTGGAAGAACCAGATGATGACACAGAGCAAATTCTGGGACCAGCAAAAACAGAGAAACCACTTTAGGATGTGATGTGTGTATAGAATATACTTGTGTGCATTTTTTTTATTTTTTTATACCACATTATGGTTTGCATTTTGCATCATTGTACATGTACAGTAACTGGTAAACCTCTGGCCAGTGATAGGATAATAATTGTAAGTTTTACATTTATACCTTTAGAATTTAAATGTCTATGTTCACTAAAAATACCGAAACTCCAGCAAAATATTAAGGGGCAGATTCACGTAGATCGGCGCATTATCATTCCGGCGTAGCGCACCACTTTTCCGTTAGACTTGCGCAATCTAGCCGCGTAATCCGGCGATTCACGTAGCTTTTACGCAAGAGCTTGCGCAAACGTAAGGTTTTTTCCGTAGGCGTAAGGAGGAGTAATACAAATTGGGAGGGACGTGGGCGTGTTACATTGAAATGAGCCGTGACCCCATGCAAATGAAGGGCCGGCCGACTCGCGCATGCGCGCATGAAGGAAACCATGTCAGCTCCGTTGTGCGCATGCTCACAACTCGGGAGCGGCGCAATCATTGAAATTGGAAATGGACTAGGGCAATGTTGTGAACTACGCAGACAGCATAAATAGACACACACAAACGCCCTTCCATTGCAAAAGTACATCCCTTTGTGTCCCTTCCCATTGAATCAAGTGCTTTTGCTCTGTTGTTCGTTAGAGTGTGTTTTGTAGTTGTGAGATTAGTGTTCTGTGTGATCTTGTGCTTGTTGGTAGTTTTGTGAAAGTGTATTTTGATAAGTGTTTGAGACTGTTTGTTTGATTGATAGATTTCTGAGCGTTTGTTTTCTTGCTTTATTTTTTCATCTGATTTTTTTGTGTGTGTTTCTTGCTGAGTGCTAGTGTGATTTTTGGCTGTTCTTTTTCTCTTTGTGTGTGTTCTTGTCTGATTGGTTGTGCTTGTATTTGTGACAGATTTTTGGTGACTGCTAGTGAGTTTGTTTGGAAGTATGACTGAGAGAAAAAGAAAGCTCAATTTTACTGTGGGGGAAAAAAGAATTCTTGCCCGGGCCATTACCGACTATGGGCGTTTTCTCCACGGCCCGCAGAGTGCCACCACCACCCCGGCCAGGAGGAGGGAGATCTTGGATATGATCACAGAGCAGGTCAATTCATCGGGGGAGGGGGAGACACGGACCCGCTCTGGGATAGAAAAGAAAATAAATGACCTCCGGCGTGAGGTGAAAAAAAAACTGGCCGCAATAAATGCCCATGCCAGGGGCACAGGAGGGGGCCCACCATGCCGGGTTAGATTTTCTGAGACGGAGCGTGTGGTGGCCCTGACCTTTCACCGGCATGAAGTGGAGGGCCTGCCAGGCTTTGACACAAGTCCGGTCCCCGCGGTGCCAGGTAAGGTTTTTATTTCTCTCAGGTGTGTAGCATGTGTGGGGGAGGGGGTGAAAGGGAATATGTGGCAAGTGTGTGGATCCTCCAACCTGTGAATGTTTTGTGTCATCCACAGCTGTGCAGGAGGGTGCAGGGCCATCTGGACTGACCGCTCCAACCCCAGGACAGCAGCCTAATGAGGCCCCCCCAACAAGGCCAGAGTCCGCAGAGGAGGAACAAGAGGAGGGGGAGGATCATGCGGAGGACGATCATGAGGAGGAGCAGAATCATGAGGAGGAGGAGTCCATGGAAGGCACTGGCCCTTTGGTTTCTGCGGACTCTTCCCCTCTGGCTGCAAGAAGCCTGCCCTCCCTAAGGGTCAGCCCCCCCCCCCTCCTCCCCCAACATGGCTCCCCTCACAAGGGCCTCCCCTTCTCCCCGGCCACAACCATCAGCTGGAGCCAGGAGGTCATCCCCAAGCACCAGGGGGGCGCCCAATCTCATGCCCGCCTGTCTGAGAAGGAACCTGGCCACCCAGACCCGCCTTCTGAGACAGCTCTGCCAGACTATGGGGCGGGTGGATCAGAGCCTGTCCTCCATTAATGATAGCCTGGGTAACCTGGACTCCCACTCCCGGGCCTCCACAACCTGCCTAAATGACCTGCAAACTACAGCAGCAGGCGTTGGGCAGGATGTGAGGGCCCTTACCCAGGCTATCCAGGGCAACACGGCAACACTTGGTGCTGCCCTGGACAGAATAGCCGTGGCCTTGGAGGGCAGGCCGCCAGGTGGGCAGATCTCAGGGGCTGCTCCTCCTTCCCCGGCTTTTCCCCTCCCCCATGCGTCTCCCCTGAGGGTCCGGGGCCGTGGCCGGGGGCGCCCCAGGCGTGGCTCAGGCAGAGGACAATAATTTTTTTTTCCCCCTTTTGTTTGTTTTGAAAGCTTTTTTATTTTTGTTCTCTGCTTTTTTTTGTTTTTTCTAAGCATTTTTTTTTTCCTATGCATTTTTTGTTTTTATGCATTTTTGTTTGTTTGACTTTTTTGGCATATTTTGGGTTGTGAATGATGTTTGAATGTGGGGGTGACATTCCTGCTGGAAAAGGGGTGTCACCCTCAATTTTGGTGGAGAAGGGTTCCCCAGGACCAGGGAGAAGTGATTCCCAGGTCCGTGTGAATGGTGTATGAATGTACAGTGACATAATTGGAGCCTTGACGTGGCGTTACTGCTCACCAGTCTTGCATGGTGGACTGGTGCCAATCCAATTTGATGAGGATGTGGGGTGTGTGTGCTAGGGACCACAGTGGTGTGCATGCATGCATTCTCATTGTGCCATGATTAATGTGTGTGTTTAACGTGCAAAGATGCCCAATATGAGCTGCCTCCTGACTGCTCTTCCCTCAGAAGACGGGGTATCCTCGGTTAGGGGTTGATTTTCTGGTTGGGGGGTCAGATCATCACGTAGCTCAACCTGCAGGCCCTTCCTCACTGCGAGATTGTGTAGCATGCAACATGCAGCGATGATATGGCACACGAAGTTTGGGGAATACAACAGTGTACCCCCTGACTTATCCAGGCATCGGAAACGTGACTTCAGGAGGCCAAAGGTGCGCTCCACCACTGCACGGGTTTTGATGTGTGCTTCATTGTATCGTTCCTCTCCTGGGGTTTGGGGGTTCCGGATAGGAGTCATGAGATGGGGTCCCAGTGCATATGCAGAGTCACCTGTAAAGGAAAAGACAGGAGAATGTTAGTCATGCATGTGCCACTTCTGTTGTGCATCACGGGAGGGGATAGTCATGCCTGACTCCCATGTCACTCACCAACCAGCCAGGTGTTCCCATACACGTTCTGTTCGAATTCTGTTCGGATGTGGCTTTGATTGTAGATGTAGCTGTCATGGCTGGACCCTGGGTGTTTGGCACGGACGTGCCATATGAGGCCTTGGGCATCAACTATCACCTGTACGTTGATGGAGTGCCAATTCTTCCGATTGCGGTACATGTGCTCGGTCTCATGGGGGGGCTGGAGTGCCACATGTGTGCAATCTATGGCCCCCACAGTGCGTGGGAATCTGGCAATTCGGTAGAAATCTGCCATTGCCTTGATTCGAATCTCCTCAGTGGTGGGTTTGATGATTTGGTTGGCCAAGCGTGTGAGGATTGCAGGGACAACCTGGTGCACACATCTGCTCATGGAGGATTGTGACATCCCAGCCACCACTCCACTTGTACGCTGAAAAGAGCCACTGGCAAGGACATGGAGTGTTGCCAGGACCTTCACCAGTGGCTGCACTGCATGTGAGCGTTGTGTTGGGCTGGTGATGTCCTCCTGCAGGGTTGTGGTTAATTCCAGGATGGCATGAGGGGGGAATCTGAAGATGCGATACACCTCAGAATCACTCATGCCAAACAGGTCTATGCGTGTGCGGTATACCCTCTCCCGTGCCATCCTCCGTGCCCTCCTCCTTCTTTGGTCATCTATATTCACTAGTGCAGCTATGAGCGACGATGCCCCTAGCATGTTGGCAGTCAAATTGTAGTGCAACACGTGTGTGTGGTCTGCTCCTCAATAACGGTGTTGCTTTATCTGACAATTAGACTTTTTTTCAAAAGTTAGATCAGCTTTTATGGGCTCTAACTTTAGACAGGACATTTTGCAGTTGCGCACATCGCGTAGCCTGCGCAGCAACTGCGTTTTTTTGTGGATCCCCGTAACTCCCTCATTAGCATATTTGACTAGCAAATCAATGGTGTGTCTAGCGCAGTTTTGCGCGAAGGGAAGCGAATGTCTAACTCAATTACGCCGGACCAAAAAACGTAGATTTCTGGCGTATATTGTTTTGTGAATCGCGTCCAACTATACGCACGCGCACATTTAGACTTACGCACGCGCAACAGCAGTTGCGCACGCGTAATCGCTCTGTGAATCTGGCCCTAAGCATTTACAAATTTGTACTTGTTTAAGATTCTTTTATATACTGTACATCTGTTGGTAGAAATTAATGTTTTACAATGGGAAAACAAGTGCTTTATTCTGATCAGCCATAATGGGTAAAATGTAAAGGTTATAATCTTCAGGTGACTCAAAATCTGTTCAACACTTTTTTAATGACCACGTAAAAGTAAATTACAATTAAAGGCTCTTGCATAACAAGTACCACATCCAGTTACTATGTGATGCATAAGCCTAATCAAGTAAACAGAAACTTCCTTTACCTTTCCTCACTGAGCCAAAGCCTCCTTCATTTTGTCTCCCGTGCTCCCCCTCCCAGAAACTGCAGCTCACATTGGGAGGAATTCAGCAACAGTAGCATAACTGTCCATCCAGAAAGAGGTGGGCAGGATTAGGTGTGGTGTAGTGTTGATTGACAATCTACATGCTTGTGAATCAGCTGTGACAAGCTGATAATCACACCTCGACAACATTTTTCACAGTTTTTATCCCATTGTATTGTAAACTGGCAAAGCCTACAAGAGTAACAACTCTGCGGTGTATACAGGAGCAGTGTAGCATCGTTGCCACACCATCACAGAAAGCTGCATTGAGTTGGACATCAATCTTTGGCTCAACAGATATTTGAGAGGCTTTGCAGGGGGGCTAAGAGAAAACTAAGTGCAGAAACACCTACAACTAAAGTGATACTAAAGTCTTTTTTTTTCTTCGTTAAAAATAATAAACATGTTATACTTACCTGCTCTGTACCCCTCCCTCCTGTTGAGTGCCCCCACAGCAAGCAGCTTGCTATGGCGGCACCTGAGTCGAGCTGCAGCTCCCTGCATCCATTCAGACATGGAGCCATGGTCCGGCCCTGTCCCCTTTCTATCCTCATTGGCTCACTGACTTTGATTGACAGCAGCGGAAGCCAATGGCACCAGGCTTCTGTCTGAATCAGGGCATCACTGAGCTTATAAACAGACTGAGGTACAAACTGGTGGTGTCGGATGGACCTGAACATAACGTCCCAGGGGTGTTCTATTGGATTTAGGTCAGGTGAGCATGGGGGCCATTTAATGGTATTAATTCCTTCATCCTTTACGAACTGGCTGCATACTCTCGCCAAAAGAGGCAGGGCATTGTCGTGCACCAGGAGGAACCCAGGACCCACTGCACCGACATAGGGTTTGACAATGGGTCCAAGGGTTTCATCCCGATACTTAATGGCAGTCAGGTGACCCACCACCAAACCAGTCATGCTGAACAATGTTAAAGGAAGCATAACATTCTCCACTGCTTTTTCCTGACCCTTTCACGTCTGTCACATGTACACAGGGTTAAAGATGAATAATGCAGATATAGAAATATATAAAGTGTACTGTAATAAAATTCAAATTTCATTTTTTATTGCTTGCAGGACATGGAAGGAACGTAGACTAAAAGCAAGGTCTTTTCATCCAGTCTGCACTATCATATTGCATCTATTCTATAATAAAGCACTACAATGGAGGAATATTGTGTATCCAGATTTCAAGCAGCTTTTCCATTAGCGTTTTCCAGCATAAGCATTTGAATTGTGATAATGTATTTTGCTTATTTGTTGCACCTTATTTCACCAATGTTTATATAACCACTTCCATGTTTCATCATCATGACATTTCTAAATTGCTATATAAAAATTTGCTGTGTTATGTATGTGCTTTTTGTAATGAATACAAATATATAAAAATTTAGAAATGAATTGTACCACAAATAACAAAAAATAAATGACCACTGGACAGATTTCCCTTCGATATTTGTACAGATGTCTAATCATCAAAACAAAGAGGGAGGGGAAATACAACATTTTAACATTATTTCCATAATAAAAGGTAAATCATCCAATGTGGACACCTGTTCCATGGACAAAAGCTGAAAAGCAATCCACAGCGATCTTGCTACTTTCTGAATGTGCGTTTTGTTTTTCAAACCCAAGGAGGACTTTGTGTTGAAATACAATGCCACAACTGCAAGCCAAGTGTTTGGCTCATGTTGTGGTGTAGTCCATTTGACCTGAATAGGTGAGTTTGACAGAGGATACCATGTATACAGACCTCTTCAGCTGTCATGTCTGCTTGGGTGGGTGTTTGGAAGGCAATAGAAAATGCTGATCAACTGCCTGTTTTTACTGCCCCCCAGGCCAGTGGTGTAAGAGGCTTGAAAGGGAAATTCCCCTCATTTTAGGACTGAACTGAACATTATGTAAAATTAACAGGTAGCTGTTAAGTCATAAATAGTAGCATAAATATATTAAAAGTACTGAAAGGAAAGTTGCTAAAATCATTATTGTGATATTGACCCCAAACACACCTCCAAGATGACCACTGCCTTGCTAAAGAAGCTGAGGGTAAAGGTGATGGACTGGCCAAGCATTTCTCCAGACCTAAACCCAACTGAGCATCTGTGGGGCATTCTCAAACGAAAGGTGGAGGAGCGTAAGGTCTCTAACATCCACCAGCTCTGTGATACCATGGAGGAGTGGAACGGGACTCTAGTGACAACTTTTGAAGCTCTGGTGAACTCCATGCCCAAGAGGGTTAAGGCAGTGCTGGGAAATAATGGTGGCCACGCAAAATATTGACACTTTGGCCCCAATTTTGACATTTTCACTTAGGGGTGTACTCACTTTTGTTGAAAGCAGTTTAGACTTTAATGGCTTTGTGTTGAGTTATTTTGAGGGGACAGTAAATTTACACTGTTATACAAGATGTACACTCATTTCTTTTTTTACATTGTAGCAAAGTGTAATTTCTTCATTACCTAAAATATAGCTTTGTATAGACTGTAAAACAGTTAAAAACATTGTCATGTTTTATATGTTGTTGTCTTGCAGGTGTTGTCTCATGTAAAACATTTGCCATCTGGACAGGAAGTAAGGGAACATCACCAATGTGGGATACAAAGAAGTTATATAATAAATAGCCCAATTTTTTTAAAAAAAACATTTTTTTTCTCAGTTTAGGCCGATACGTATTCTTCTACATATTTTTGTTTAAAAAAAAAAAAATCGCAATAAGCAACTGGTTTGCACAAAAGTTATAGCGCTTACAAAATAGGGGACATAATTATTATTATTTATTTTTTTACTAGTAATGGCGGCGATCTGCGATTTTTATTGGGACTGCGACATTATGGTGGACACGTCAGACACTTTTGACACATTTTTGGCGCCACTCACATTTATACAGCAATCAGTGCTATAAATATGCACTAATTACTGTATAAATGTGACTGGCATTGAAGGTGTTAACACTAGGGGGTGAGGGAGGGGTTAAATGTATACCCTGCATTGTGTTCTAACTGTGGGGGGTGACTGGGGGAGGTGACTGATTTATGTCCCTATGTACAAGGGGCACAGATCGGTCTCCTCTCTCCCTGACAGGACATGGATCTGTGTGTTTACACACACAGATCCACGTCCATGCCTCTGTAACCGACGATCGCGAGTGCCTGGCGGACATCACGGCCGCCAGGCACGCGCAACGGCATCTCAGTGATGCTGCGGGCACGCACGCGCGCCCCCCAGTGGCCCGGAGGAGCGGAGGCCGTAAAAAGACAGCGGGTCAGAGATTAAGAACCACCCTGCGGCCGTATATAGTCGTACGACCGTCAGGAAGTGGTTAACCACTTCCCGCCCGGCCAATAGCCGATTTACGGCCGGGAAGTGGTTATGAAATCGTGACAGGCCGTTCTCAAACGTCCTGCACGATTTCATGCCGCACGCGCCCGTGCGGGCGCGCAGCGCGGCGATCGGTGATGCAGGGTGTCAGTCTGACACCCTGCACCTCCGATCTCGGTAACGAGTCTCCGGCGGAGCCTCGTTACCACGTGATCAGCCGTGTCCAATCACGGCTGATCACGATGTAAACAGGAAGAGCCGCCGACGGCTCTTCCTCACTCGCGTCTGACAGACGCGAGTAGAGGAGAGCCGATCAGCGGCTCTCCTGACAGGGGGGGTTCGCGCTGATTGTTTATCAGCGCAGCCCCCCCTCGGATCGCCACACTAGACCACCAGGGAAATAAAAAAATACCAAAAAAAGGGGCAAAAAAAAAAAATAATTACAAAAAAAAAGTCAGCAAAAAAAAAAAAAAGGGGGGCAGTAAAAAAAAAAATGATGCCAATCAGTGCCCACACATGGGCACTGATTGGCAACATTGATCCATCAGTGCCACCCCTCAGTGATCATCAGTGCCACCCCAGTGCCTATCAGTGCCCACCTGTGCCGCCTATGAGTGCCCACCTGTGCCCACCTGTGCCGCCTATGAGTGCCCACCTGTGCCGCCTATGAGTGCCCACCTGTGCCGCCTATGAGTGCCCATCAGTGCCGCCCATGAGTGCCCATCAGTGCCGCCCATGAGTGCCCATCAGTGTCGCCCATGAGTGCCCATCAGTGCCCCATACCAGCGCCGCCTATCAGTGCCCATCAGTGCTACCTAATCGGTGCCCATCAGAACTACCTCATCGGTGCCCATCAGTGCCACCTCATCGGTGCCCATCAGTGCCACCATATCAGTGCCCGTAATTGAAAGAGAAAACATACTCATTTACACAAAAATTAACAGAAAAAAATAAAAACTTTATTTTTTTTTCAAAATCTTCGCTCTATTTTTAGTTGTTGCGCAAAAAAAAAAAAAACGCAGAGGTGATCAAATACCACCAAAAGAAAGCTCTATTTGTGGGGAAAAAAGGACGCCAATTTTGTTTGGGTGCAGTGTAGCATGACCGCGCAATTGTCATTCAAATTGCGACAGTGCTGAAAGCTGAAAATTGGCTTGGGCGGGAAGGTGCGTAAGTGCCTGGTATGGAAGTGGTTAACCACTTGTCCACCGACCACCGTCAAATGACGGCGGGCGGAGTACTCCATTGTCCTGACAGCACGTCATATGACGTGCTGTCTCTTTAAAGCCGTGGGCACGCGTGCACGCGCCGCTCTGCTGGGATCCCGGTGCGAGTGCCCGGCGGCAACGATCGCTGCCGGGCACACGCGATTGCCCAGTAACTGAGAGGGGACGTGGAGCTCTGTGTGTAAACACAGAGCTCCACGTCCCTGTCAGGGAGAGAGGAGACCGATGCTGTGTCCCTTGTACATAGGGACACAATCGGTCACCTCCCCCAGTCACCCCCCCTCCCCCCTACAGTTAGAACACTCATAGAACACACATTTAACCCCTTCCCCGCCCCCTAGTGGTTAACCTCTTCACTGCCAGTCACATTTATACAGTAATCAATGCATATTTATATGTAAATCCCAAAATTGTCACAAAAGTTTCCGAAGTGTCCGCCATAACGTCGCAGTCCCAATAAAAAAAATCGCAGATCGCCGCCATTAATAGTAAAAAAAGAAAATAATAAAAATGCCATAAACGATCCCCTATTTTGTAAACGCTATAAATTTTGCGCAAACCAATCGATAAACACTTATTGCATTTTTTTTTTACCAAAAATTTGTAGAAGAATACGTATCGGCCTAAACTGAGGAAAAAAATATTTTTTTTATGTATTTTTGGGGATATTTATTATAGCAAAAAGTAAAAAATATTTCATTTTTTTTCAAAATTGACGCTCTATTTTTGTTTATAGCGCAAAAAATAAAAACCGTAGAGGTGATCATATACCACCAAAAGAAAGCTATATTTGTGGGAAAAAAAGGACGCCAATTTTGTTTGGGAGCCACATCGTACGACCGCGCAATTGTCAGTTAAAGCGACGCAGTGCCAGAAGCTTACATTTTGTCTGGGCAGGAAGGGGGTGTAGGTGCACAGTAGGCAAGTGGTTAAAGAGGGTTTGCAGGATATGTAGGAGGACAGGGAAGGGAATGTTTTTAAGAATAGTAAAGAATTAGGCTTTAATACCACCTTAACATTTAAATACAAGTCCATTTAAATTATGGCAAATGTGTCCATTCTTTGTCAGCTTGAGTGCTATATCCTAATGCGTAAAATAATCTGACTTTCCCTAGTAGACAAGCTACATGTATTTACACATTTTTGCAAATATTTATATGAACATTAAAAAGATGAAGAAAATTCTTTGTACATTCAATGACTGAACAAATATAATTCAAAAGTACTTCAAAATGTTGTTTGCTTTAACTTTTGGAATAATTGTAATTTGCCAAACCAAAGCCACTGTTAGAAATTTGCTCATTCAAGAAAAAAATTCCATCATGCTTCTTTGAATGTTATCATCACTGTGGTCAAAACCAAACATCGATTTGGGACCCTACTAGTGATCAGAAAATCAAACATATGCCCTTGAAAAAAAAAATCAAATGCAATTCTATTAGCTGTAACTATCGTTTCTGAGTGGAGAAAGGCATATTTTTGGTTTTCTGTCGTTTTGGAACAGAACTTTCAATACTATTTCCAGGTTTCACCAGGTGCCTGCAACCTGTCTGAGTACACAGATGTGCAGGGTCATTATATACACAAGTCTGAGGATAGCTCAGGGCTCCCAGTTTGGAACAGTGGTGGCTAGTAGTATATTTATTGGGGGGGGGGGGGCGGCGAACAATGCACCCACTGCCACCACCCTCCCTTGGTGGGTCGGTCAGTTGGGTCACCAGCCCCACACTTGGGGAGTGGGGAGATGTCTGTGGAAATTACAGTGGGGGAGAGGTCTGTGGATATTACAGTGGGGGGAGATGTCTGTGGAAATTACAGTGGGGGAGAGGTCTGTGGATATTACAGTGGGAGAGAGGTCTGTGGATATTACAGTGGGGGAGAGGTCTGTGGATATTACAGTGGGGGAGAGGTGTCTGTGGATATTACAGTGGGAGAGAGGTGTCTGTGGATATTACAGTGGGAGAGAGCTCTGTGGATATTACAGTGGGGGAGAGGTCTGTGGATATTACAGTGGGAGAGAGGTCTGTAGATATTACAGTGGGGGAGAGGTCTGTTGATATTACAGTGGGGGAGAGGTCTGTGGATATTACAGTGGGAGAGATGTCTGTGGATATTACAGTGGGGGAGATGTCTGTGGATATTACAGTGGGGGAGAGGTCTGTGGATATTACAGTGGGGGAGATGTCTGTGGATATTACAGTGGGGGAGAGGTCTGTGGATATTACAGTGGGAGAGATGTCTGTGGATATTACAGTGGGGGAGAAGTCTGTGGATATTACAGTGGGAGAGATGTCTGTGGATATTACAGTGGGGGAGAAGTCTGTGGATATTACAGTGGGAGAGATGTCTGTGGATATTAGAGTGGGGGAGAAGTCTGTGGATATTACAGTGGGGGAGAAGTCTGTGGATATTACAGTGGGAGAGATGTCTGTGGATATTAGAGTGGGGGAGAAGTCTGTGGATATTACAGTGGGAGAGATGTCTGTGGATATTACAGTGGGAGAGATGTCTGTGGATATTACAGTGGGGGAGAAGTCTGTGGATATTACAGTGGGAGAGATGTCTGTAGATATTAGAGTGGGGGAGAGGTATGTCTATATTACAGTGGGAGAGATGTCTGTGGATATTACAGTGGGGGAGATGTCTGTGGATATTACAGTGGGGGAGAGGTCTGTGGATATTACAGTGGGGGAGATGTCTGTGGATATTACAGTGGGGACTATATATGGTGGTGATCCGAAAAATGTATGTGCGTTATAAATAATCAAAATTAGTCGATTAAAACAAAAAGCGATTAATCGAACACGAACATTTTAATCAGTAACAGCCCTAATAAGATATGATTATATCTTCCAACTGTTCGAATTACACTTCCCCATTTGTGTCATATCGATCAAATGGGCTGTTGACTATATTCCTATTGGGAGAGATCAATCGGAAAATAAATTAAGGTGAACAAGAATGCACTTTAAGCCGAACGCCAGCAAAAAAAAAAAAAAAAGATGAAACTTAATACTGTACACCATTAAAAGAAAACATACAGTTGTGCTCTAAAGTTTGCATACCATGGCAGAAATCATAAAATGTTGGCATTGATGTTGAAAATATGACCATCCCAAAAAAAATATTGGGCCAGATTCACGTACATCGGCGCATTTTTGGACCGGCGTAGTGCAACTCCTTTAAGTTAGACCGGCTTAATTTCGAGGCGCAAGTACCGTATCCTCGTAGCATTTTCGGCCAAATTTGCACGGGTGCAATATAAATTCCGAGGCGTAAGGTGGTGTAATTCAAAGTGGGAAGGACGTGGGCGTGTTCCATTGAAATGAGCCGTGACCCCATGCAAATGAAGGGCCGGCCAGACTGGGCATGTGCACATGAAGCAGACTATGGTCAGCACCTCTCTGAGCATGCTCAGAACTCGGCAGGGCGCAATCAGTTAGATAGGAAATAGGCCCGTCAGACTTAGTGAGCTATGCACAGTGCTTAAATAGACCGAGAGAAATGCCCTTCCATTGCAAAAGTACATCCAATTTTTTTCCCTTCCTACAGCAAGGTGCTTTTATTCTGTTGTCTGTTGCTGTTTGGAGGTTTGTGTCGTATCGGTGTGTGTATATATATATATATATATATATATATATATATATATATATATATATAATATTAAATAAGATAATTATAATAAAATTAAAATTAGTAAATTTATATTAGTTAAAAAAAATATATATATATTTATTATATTAATTATTATAAAAATATATACTAAACAGAAAAAAATGTATATAACATATATATTTACCCATTAGGGTGAAAAGAGCCACTGGCAAGGAAATGGAGTGTTGCCAGTACCTTTCCCAGTGGCGGTCAGCAGATCCTCTCCCGTGTAAGAACAGGGGAGTCTGCGCTATGATGAATAAAGTAGCTGTTGCCTCCCAGTAGGATCCCTATGTGGGGAGCTAATATAAATATTAGCTGCTAAATTAATACCTTTGTCGGGTATATCCGTGGGGTGAGCCCAATGGTAATAGGCCCCCCTTACTTTTGTGAGCCCAATGGTAATAGGCCCCCCTTACTTTTGTGGATCGGCGTATCTCCCTCATTTGCATATTTGCATAGCAAATCAATGGTGTGTCTAGTGCAGTTTTGCACGCACGCTGCGCCGGTCTATCCAAATTACGTCGGTCTAAAAAATGTGGATTTCAGGCGTATATCGTTTTGCGGATACGGTGCATAGATAAGCGTGTGCATTTTTAGACTTACGCGTGCCTAACTCGTGATACTCCGGAGTAAGTGCTTTGTGAATCTGGCCCTTTATTTAAGAAGAGTGGTCATATGAAGCAATTTATTATGACATACTGTTGTTTGTCTCCTTTTTAGATCATACTGATAACAGAAATCTCCCAAATGGCCCTGGTAAAACATTACATTACTCTGGAATGTTTGGCCTTGGTACAGAGACACAAGGTGACACACACAGGTTACAATGGCAAATAAAGGTTAATTGCTCACATCTGTATCTTTTTAAATTGCAATTAGAGTCTGTGTATAAATAGTCAATGAGTGTTAGCTCTCACATGGATGCACAGAGCAGGCTAGATACTGAGCCATGGGGAGCAGAAAAGAACTGTTGAAAGACCTGCATAACAAGGTAATGAAACGTTATAACTTTATAAACTATGGAAAAGGATATAACCCAAACCTTGAAATGTGGCAGTCAGTACTGTTCAATAACTTATTAAAAAGTGGAAAATACCGGTATCTCTTGATATCAAGCCAAGGTCAGGTAGACCAAGAATGACTGGAGCCACAACAAGCACAATAAGGCTTCTTCCACACGAGGCGGACTCCATCGCTACAGAGTCCGCCAGCTCCCGCCAGCTCAGCGGGAGATCACTTTGCTGAGCCAGTGGATGACAAGTCCCTCTCTGCTCGCTGAGCGGGTAGGGGCTTGTGCAACGCCACCGTCTCCTATGGAGAGACATGATGAAAACAGACAGCATGTCGTTTTCATCAGTTCTCACCCGATCCGATATGGACAGATGGGGACGTATCGCCATCTGTCTGATTTTGGAGGATCAGATCGGGTCAGATGTCAGCGGATATGTCTCCGCTGACATCCGACGCTCCATAGGCATGCATGAAGCGGCCGTTCAGGTCCCCAGTCAAAACTGACAGGCGGACCTGAATGGTCGACCATGTGAAAGGGGCCTAAGAAAAAGTGGATTTTCCAGTGGTTACAGCAGAAAAAGGTGAAGATTATATTGTGGCAATCCCAGTCTCCCGACCTTAAAGCGGAGGTTCACCCTAAATATAATATCTCCCATGCGATCCAGCATACTGGCGTCAGCGCCAGTATGCTGGGTTTTTTTTTTTTTAATAGCACACTTACTGTATTATTGTAGAATTCCTTTTCTGTCCCCCGCGGTGGACGGCTGTAGTATAGCGCGTCACATCTTCCTAAAATACCCGATATGGACTCGGGTAATCTCGGCGAAAATGCGGCGCCTGCGCACAGACCTAGGAGCTGACTGCGCAGGCGCCGTATTTCTCCGAGTCCTATTTCGGAGGGCGTGACGCGCCATAGCCGTAGGACTCGGAGAAATACGGCGCCTGCGCAGTCAGCTCCTAGGTCTGTGCGCAGGCGCCGCATTTTCGCCGAGATTACCCGAGTGCATATCGGGTATTTTAGGAAGATGTGACGCGCTATACTGGCGCCGTCCACCACGGGGGACAGAAAAGGAATTCTACAATAATACAGTAAGTGTGCTATTAAAAAAAAAAAAACCCAGCATACTGGCGCTGACGCCAGTATGCTGGATCGCATGGGAGATATTATGTTTAGGGTGAAATACCGCTTTAATATCATTAAGTCATTCTAGGGAGATCTCAAATGTGCGGTTCATGTAAGACGACCCGACCAAAGACTTTGCATGACGCACAAGGCCTTTTGCCAAGATGAATGGGCAGCTATACCACACTGTCACACCAAATTCTGACTGTCAAGAATGGGGTGATGTACAACACTACGACAAGCCGAGAAAAATTAAGTTCAATGCCTCCGAGCATGTGTCGAGTTGATTCTGAGCATGCATGTATTTTTCTCCGTCGGAGTTCTATACAGATGAATGTTCTCTTTCTAAGTCTGTCGGAATTCAGAAGGAAAAACTCTGATGGGGCACACACACGGTCAGAATATGAGATGAAAAAATTCTGTCAGACTTTTTTCATTGGAAATTCCAATCGTGTGTACAAGGCCTAAGGCATTAAAGGGAGAGGTGGAAAGTGATGAGTTAATTTCTCTGTCTCATTGTTCTCGCCTCCTATCAGCATGCTTCTTTTCAGCACATAAACAGATTGCCTATTTGTGCCGCTTCTTCCTCTACTCTAGTCCTGTTATACAGAATATGGTCTGCAATAGGCTGATACCAGGTGAAATTCGTACAATTACAGTACACATATGGTGAATAATGAGATCTGTATCTTCTTCATGCATTTCTGAAGCTATTTACTATAGCAGAGAAGACTGCAAATAAACAGGTACAACTTATGTAGGAGGATTTGTTTAACCGCTTAACGCCCGCCGCACGGCTTTGTACGTCCACAGAATGGCACGTACAGCCAGATGGGCGTACATGTACGTCCCTGCCTTCTTGCGGGTCGGGGGTCCGATCGGGACCCCATCCGCTGCGTGCGGCGGGTGTCTTACCTCCGGGAGCGATCCGGGACGAGGGGGCAGCTGTTCGTTTTTGTCCGCCCCCTCGTGATCGCTCCCAGCCAATCCCCTGAGCCTCCGCCGTGTCACTTCCTCTGCCTGTATAATGTAAACACAGGCAGAGAAAGTGATGTCGCCTCTGCTCTCGGCGGTATTTTCAATCCGCCGAGAGGAGAGAAGGCATCACAGTAAGTCGCACAAACACTACACTGACACCACACACATAGGCACACTTAACCCCTTCCGATCACTCCCCCCCCCCAGCCCCCTGTCACAATGTAACTGATTGCAGTGATCATATATTTACTGATCACTGCATTTAGTGTCAGTGTGACAGTTAGTGTGACAGGTAGTTAGTGTTAGGTCCAGGGTAGCCCATACCCCCCCTAAAAAAGGTTTAACCCCTTGATCACCGCCCTAGTTAACCCTTTCACCCCCTATTGCCAGCGTCACTAAGCGATAGTTTTTCTGATCACTGCATTAGTGTCGCTGTTGCCGCTAGGTAGCCATTTTTTTTAAACTAAAGACATGTGGCTGAATACATTTTGGCCTAAATGTTTGACTAAAATTTAGTTTATTCGATTTTTCTTATAACAAAAAGTAAAAAATATTTTTTTTTTCAAAAATGTCGCTCTATTTTTGTTTATAGCGAAAAAATAAAAAATCGCAGCGGCAATCAAATACCATCAAAAGAAAGCTCTATTTGTGTGAAGGAAAGGAAGCAAATTTTGTTTGGGAGCCACGTCGCACGACTGCGCAATTGTCTGTTAAAGCGACGCAGTGCCGAATTGTAAAAATGCCTCTGCACATTTAGCAGCATATTGGTCCGGGAATTAAGTGGTTAAATCTCTGTGTATTCCTATTAGTTAGGAACAGCAATATTTCTCCTCCTCTAGTCAGTCCCATCAACTCACAGTTAGAACCCACACTAAGGGAACATTTTTAACCCCTTGATCGCTCCCTAGTGTTAACCCCTTAGCTCTGATTGCTGTATAAATGTCAATGTGCCCAAAAAAGTGTCCCATCTGTCCACCACAATGTTGTAGTCCCTATATTAAAAAAACAAACAAAAAAAAAACTCAGATTCACAGTCCTTTAGAATGACACTGTCCAGTTCTCTCACAAGTAACTGTTGTGCTAGAACACCATCCGATCACTCCGTCAGGGATGCTTTCTCTGTCACTGGATGGTGATCCACTTGGGTATGGGTAGGCCTCAGGCTTCGGCCTACACTCCAGGAGACAAGCCTAACACAGGCCTCCTTCTTGCTTGGAGAGGCAGTCCAGAGAGAGAGAGCCAACGACATCCTCTTCCTTAAATTACCTCCCCCAGAAGGCTGTGCGAGGAGCAAAGCATTCTGGGATTGTACAGTTGCTCTCTGGATAATGTAGTCTGTTTCTCCCTGTACTCAATGCAAAAGTAAAAAACAGGTGGCTATAACCCAACTTGACCACTGGAGGGAGCCGAGATTCTTCTTTAATCTACAATGATAGCAGTCTTCCATTCATATCAAAGTGGCACCCCGCTACATTTTTATTGTTTATAGCGCAAACAATAAAAACCGCAGAGGTGATCAAATACCACCAAAAGAAAGCTCTATTTGTGGTAAAAAAAAATTAAGTTAATTTTGTTTAGGTACAATGTCGCACAACTGCGCAATTGTCAGTTAAAGTGATGCAGTGCCGTATCGCAAAAAACAGCCTGGTAAGGAAGGGGGCAAATGCTTCCGGGTGTGAAGTGGTTTAAGATCTATTATGCTGGTCAAAAATGGATCAAAATTTGGCCTGATCCATTTTTGGTCCTTCCTAATTGACAGAAGTCAATCTAACAATCAACTTCTGTGAAATGGAAATGTTGAAAAAAAATTCTCGATCAGCAGGCTGCAGCCAATGTATTCTGACAGCGGAGGGGTAGGGTTAACGGTTAGGGTAAAGATGAGAAGTTCCTATTGGAAAAATTCAAGTGATGTGAAGGTAAAAAATGTATATGTATTGTAGATGTGGTGGCTGCATTCGTTTTAATCTTTTCAAAAATGTAAGTAGGTTTCAAGAGAATCCTTGCCTTATGGTCTCGGAAACCTGTTTAGTAAAGATTGTGGGCTAAATCAAACTATTTGGAGAAGAAAAATGAAAGTGTTATGTGACTGTGCAACCCTGGTCAGCTTGGGCGGTGGTTAAGGGACAAGAGTCCCCCGCCTGACAGTGAGAGAAAACCCCTTACATAGCACACGCCAGGTGACACGAGTCCTGAGGGTTCGGATGGATTGCCCAAGCCCTAACCGGGACCATGGAAAACAAAGGTCTATATGTAGAGGTACTACTGGCAGTAAGGGGTTAACAGGAGTATAGACCTATGTTTTTTTTTTCCTATAGTTTGTTGAGTATGTGCAACTTGAAATATTGCTGACTTGTATACACGCAAAAACGAAGATAAAATATTGTTTCCTAGAGCAGAAAGCTGTATCTGTTTCTGTATCTTGAGGCTGCATTCATAGGGCACATCAGCACTTGTGTGACACGTACATCAGTTATAAGCGTAATATTAGCTACATGCAGAAGGACGCATTCCTAAACTCCTGGGGCTAAAACAAGCATATGACTTGGATGCTATTAAATATTCTTCTTCCTGTTACTCTAGCAAGAATCATTACATTCCAGCATAGGAATACAGCAAGTCCCCATTATTTACCTGAAAAAACCTAATGCCGCGTACACACGACCGTTTTTCATGATGTGAAAAATTAAAAAAAATGTCATTAAAAACGATTGTGTGTGGGCTCCAGAGCATTTTTCATGACATGGAAAATGGGCATTATAAATTTAGAACATGCTCTATTTTTTCGCGCCGTTTTTCACGTTGTAAAAAATGATCGTGTGTAGGCTTCAACGACGTGAAAAAAACTTGCATGCTCAGAAGTCGTACGTGTTGTACGTCACCGAGCTTTGCTCAAGCATTTTTTTTCATGATCGTGTGTAGGCAAGGCAGGCTTAACAATAATCGGGTTGAAAAAAATTTGGGGCCAGATTCACGTACATCGGCGCATTTTTGGACCGGCGTAGTGCAACTCCTTTAAGTTAGACGGGCTTAATTTTGAGGCGCAAGTACCGTATCCTCGTACAGTAGTATTTTCGGCCAAATTTGCACGGGTGCAATGTAAATTCCGAGGCGTAAGGCGGTGTAATCCAAAGTGGGAAGGACGTGGGCGTGTTCCATTGAAATGAGCCGTGACCCCATGCAAATGAAGGGAAAATGGCACTGCTAAATTAATACCTTTGTCGGGTATATCCGTGGGGTGAGCCCAATGGTAATAGGCCTCCCTTTTGGCTGGAATTAGGGTGCAATTGGAGAGATACCCTGTGTTAATAGGAGGGTAGATGTTGGTTCCTCAGCTTCCATTAATTTCAGTGAAATTGAGTAAAGGTGGATTAATTAGGTCAGGAGCCTGTGCGGGCCAGCAGGCCCAAAGATTGATAAAGTAAAATGATCCTATGCTGCTATAAGGATGCCAGTTGTGACCAATGCAGCCTAAACCATATAAAACAAAGAAAAAATGTGTCTCTAGAGTCTAATAGGTAGGAATCCCTACTAGTGTGGTTACTAGTGTAATCAACCACACTAGTAGGGATTCCTACCTATTAGACTCTAGAGACACATTTTTTTTTCTTTGTTTTATATGGTTTAGGGTGCATCGGTCACAACTGGCATCCTTATAGCAGCATGGGATCATTTATGTCCTGCAAGTGTGGCTGCTCTGATCGGCCCTAATGGTGTTGCTTTTGCTGACATGTAGACGGATTGTCTAATTTTAAGCAAGCTTTTATATGGTCTAATTTTAGACCGGCCGTGCAGCTGATAAGCACATCGTGTAGACTGCGCCGCACAAACTTACTTTTGTGGATCGGCGTATCTCCCTTATTTGCATATTTGCATAGCAAATCAATGGTGTGTCTAGTGCAGTTTTGCACGCACGCTGCGCCGGTCTATCCAAATTACGTCGGTCTAAAAAATGTGGATTTCAGGCGTATATCGTTTTGGGGATACGGTGCATAGATAAGCGTGTGCATTTTTAGACTTACGCGTGCCTAACTCGTGATACTCCGGAGTAAGTGCTTTGTGAATCTGACCCTTTGTTTTTTCTAGACTATTAAAAATGGGTGTGTGTATTATGTGCTCATGCGTTATTTCTTTTCTTTTTTATTCTATGTTACCCCTGCGTGGGCAAACCAGGCTTGTTATAATCTTGGAAAATGTAATAAAATATTAGAAAAAAAAAAAAAAAAACGGGTGTGTGTACGCGCCATTAGAGTTAATTTGGGTTCATGTTCAGAAGAGTCCTCTCATAGTGACTGTTTAAATCAGGGATGGCCAACTTGAAAATACACAAACCAACACTTCCAGACAGCCACACACTAGCAGCATGTGTTTGTGTTTCATAGCCCATTGCAAAAATCTTAGTCCTTTCTTTTGCAAGATACAGCAATGAAAACTGAAGACAAAGTTGGAGTGACCATTGACTAATGGTGACATCAATGTCCCCATCAGCGGCGTCCCCATTAGCAATGATGGGGACACTGCTGATGGGGACACCAATGATGGGGACACCGGTGTCCCCATCATGATGTCCCCATCAGCGGTGCCCCCATTAGCAATGATGGGGACACCGCTGAAGGGAACACCGCTGATGGGGTCGCCGCTGATGGGGACACAATCATGAAGTCCCCATCAGCGGTGTCCCCATCATTGGTGTGCCCATCAGCGGTGTCCCCATTGGCAAGGATGGGGACAATGCTGATGGGGACATCGCTGATGGGGACATGGGGTCACTGCTGATCGGTGTCCCCATCAGCAGTGTCCCCATCAGCGGCGTCCTCATCAGCGATGATGGGGACACTGCTGATGGGGATTCCGGTGTACCCATTAGCGGTGTGTCCCCATCAGCAGTGTCCCCATTATTGGTGTGCCCATCAGCAGTGTCCCTTTAAGCAATGATGGGGACACTGCTGATGGGGACACCGCTGATATTTTATACATAACTGTTTTTTTTCAGCCCCTGAATACTTGTACAATCTACAATGTGGCCCTCGTGTTGAAAAGTTTGGCGACCCCTGCTTAGATAATAATGATCAGCATTTTCTAACAACTTTCTTGTATGCTTCAGATTTATTGTTCTTTATTTTGTTTTTTATAGGATGTCCTTGTGACATTAATATTATGTTATGTACTGTCATGTGACTGTATAATTCCTATACCTCAATAAAAATCGTTTGTAAACAAAAAAAAAACCCCACAGCATTGGTGTCAGTGACCGCAATCATTTGTTGTACTGCCAGGCAGAGATTACTCCACCTGTCAGTGTCAGTATTGTATATTTCAGTGCCAAGTGCTGAAATGCAGAGAGCCAGGCACCCAACTGCCTCTCTGCAAAATACACGTGTGACCAACAGGTGGTGGACCCGTGCCAGGACATGGTCATGGGATGTGCTGTGTGAAGTAAATCTCAGTTATACAGCAGAACAAGTAAATTAGGTTATTCTGCACTTGTGAGACTTTATTTGTCTTTCAAACTAATTTTAAAACCTACAATACATTAAGCACATTAGAACCCGCCATCTTAAAATGATGACAGATTTATCTAAAATCAATTTTAAATTTACATAACAAAGGAGTCTATTTACTAAAGCTAGAGAGTGGAAAATCAGGCTCACTTCTGCATTGAAACCAATCAGCTTCCAGGTTATATTGCCATAGCTTAATTGAAGAAGCTAAGGTTAGAAGCCGATTGGTTTTCTATGCTGAAGTTAGACGGATTTTGCACACTCCGGCTTTAGTAAATAAACCCCAAAGTGTCTAATTGACAGTTTAAATGATCCCGGTGTGTGCTCATGCTTCTCCCTCTCTTTTTTCATTAGAAAACAACTTAGTTCCCATGAGATCTAAGCACCCATTTACACTTTCATTCACAGAGGTTTTATGTATGACTTGTAGTACAAGGATAGAATTATTCCTTTTTGGTCTTAGACATTTGGGGTGCCTAAAAAAGTGTATAAACATTTTTCAGGTTCTCCCATTAAGATCTAGGGGCCAAAAATACTTGAATCTGCTCTATAGAAGCTTGCAGACTTCGAGTTTCACATCACAGGCGACAAGTGACACAAAACTTTGTGAAGGGGCCTATTTAGAATAATAGGGTTCTTCATCTTCAGCGTTGTCATGCTTTGGAAATTGTTAGACAAAACGCTCAGGTGTGATTTGGGGCTCGGAGAAGTGGTAGTTGAGGATTGTCACACATGATATAAGTACTGTCTACAAGAAATTATTGAGTCACAAAGACATGATGTGGATATCCCAATGTAGAAAAATCTTGGGAGACTACAATAGCAGGGCGCATAAGTCTCACCTGTCAACCTGATTAGATTAGCTTATTTGCATTGACAGATTCAGAGTTCAATATCGTTGTGTAAACTGTCGAGTCAGCCATTGTTATCTAAGGAAGCTAAAGCTTGGCAAAGCTCTGGTTCAGCAGGGATTGAATGAATTGCAAACCACCTATAGCCTGGTGCACACCAGCTCAGGTTGGAGCCACTGTACTAATGATCCAACATTAGTACAGCAATTTCCCTTTGATGTTCTTTTGTGGTCTGACAGAGGGACGGCTCTGCGCCAGGTCATGCCTTTGCCTGAGAGCGCTGATTGGGAGCCAATCAACTGCTGGTTTTCCAGCATGCTCGTCCGACAGGAAATTGGCCAAATAGCCAGCTTCTGTCTGACATGCTACCATACACATGGGCCGAATGTCGCCCATTGACACCACCAAAAATATCATTGGGGCTCTGCGAGACAGCACAGCGCCTAACGATATCATCCCCACTAAATTGTTGAAATAATGTGCCGATATTATGGCACCGTCTATCACGCACCTCATAAACCAGTCATTTAAGGAAGGCATGGTGCCAACCCTGCTGAAACAAGGAGTAATTAAAAACTGATTCAAAAAAATCCCACCCTCGACCCCAAAGACCCAAACCATCGTCGACCCATAACAGGCCTAAACACCCTCTTCAAGGTAATGGAAAGTAGTAGTGCAACATCTACAACAGCATCTAGACACCCACAAACTACTGGATCCATTTCAAATCGGGTTTCCGTCCGGGTCACGGGACAGAAACGGCACTTCTCAAAATATAGGATGACGTTCTCGAAGCAGCAGACGAAGGAGAATCTTGCCTCATGGTACTGTTAGACCTAAGCACAGCGTTTGATACTGTAGACCACAAATTGCTGCTGTCTCGCCTAGCCGACGTAGCTAGAGTGGCAGACTCTAATCTACTCTGGTCCTTTCTGGAAAACCAATCACAAATAGTGAAACTAGGACCTTTCACTTCTGAAAATGTCATGTGGAGTCTCTCAGGGGTCTCCCTTGTCACCCGCACTATTCAACATTTATCTTCGCCCTCTCCTCAAAATCATCAGCCACCAGAATTTACTCATCCCTACGCAGATGAGACGCAACTCTGTAGCATCAGCAACAAAAAGGATCATTATCTCGGACTGGAGAAATGCCTTACTTTGATAGAAAATGGGATGACGGAGAGTTACCTTTAACTCAATGGCTCAAAAACAGAATTGCTTCTGCTTCACGCCAATCAAAAGAGACTTGCAACGACAACATGGACACCCCCGCCCATTTTGGGACAAACCATCACCCCCAGCACCAAAGTCAAAAGTCTTGGAGTCAATTTTGACACCAACATGTCATTGGATGCACAAAAAAGGGATTTTTAAATACAGCTTACCTGTAAAATCCTTTTCTTGGAGTACATCACGGGACACAGAGCGGCATATTCATTACTATATGGGTTATATGGAGTACCTTCAGGTGTGGACACTGGCAATCTCAAACAAACAGGAAGTCCCTCCCTATATAACCCCCTCCCCTAGAGGGAGTCCCTCAGTTTTGTAGCAAGCAGTATGCCTCCCAAAATGTTCCCAAAAAGAGGGGTGGGAGCTCTGTGTCCCGTGATGTACTCCAAGAAAAGGATTTTACAGGTAAGCTGTATTTAAAAATCCCTTTTTCTTTCTCGTACATCACGGGACACAGAGCGGCATATTCATTACTATATGGGATGTCCGAAAGCAATGCTTTAATGAGGGGAGGGAGACATCTTCCAAAGAAGGATTTAATTTAGAGGTATACTCAAATACTAGTAAATCCAACTTAAACGAGAAATGTAAATCTCAAATCAAATCAAGGGAGCCCCCTCAGATCCTGAGGAGCTTGAATCGCGGCCTGTAGTACTGACTGCCCAAAGGCTGTATCCGCATTCCTTCTTACGTCCAATTGATAACATTTTGTAAACGTGTGGACTGATGACCACGTTGCTGCCTTGCATATTCGAGCCATAGAGATCTGATGATGTGCTGCCCAGGAGGTGCCCATGGCCCTGGTAGAATGGGCCTTTACCGACAAAGGAGGAGGCAACCTCTTCAAACCGCAGGCCCGAACAATTAATTGTTTTAATCCATCTTGCGATGGTGGATCAAGCAGCTGCCTGACCCATCTTGGGCCCTTCCGGTAAAACGAACACCACATCTGTTTTCCGAACCTTCTCTGTAGCTTTAAGATAGGCCCTTATGGCCCTGACAATATCCAACGTATGCAGCAACCCCTCCTTTCTAGAGGTGGGTTTTGGAAGAAGGATGGAAGTACCACATCCTGGTTCAGGTGGAAACTGGATATAACCTTTGGTAGAAAGGAAGGATGAGGACGGAACCCCGCCCTATCCTTATGCAAAATGAGATATGGTTCCTTACAAGATAAGGCTGCCAATTCCGATACTCTCCTGGCCGAAACTATGGTGATCAGAAATACCGACTTTCTAGTCAGTAAAACCAAAGGTACCTCAGCCAACGGCTCAAGGGGTTGTTTCTGTAGAGATGACAGAACAAGATTTAAGTCCCATGGACAAAGTGGTGATTTGACCGGAGGATTAACACGTAAGACTCCCTGTACGAAGATCTTAACCAGCGAGTGGGCGGCCAGCGGCCTCTGAAACCACACTGATAAGGCTGAAATCTGTCCCTAGATCGTGCTTAATGCCCGGCCTTTATCCACTCCTAGCTGGAGAAAACGTAATACTCTATCAATGGTATACTTGCGGGAAACCCATCTCTTAGCCTCACACCAGCCTACGTAGGCCCTCCAAACCCTGTAACAAAATTACCCTGGAGGCCGGCTTTCTAGCCTTAATGAGGGTAGGGATTACCTGCCTAGACAGACCTCTACCCCTGAGAATCAGGGATTCAGCCGCCAGGCCGTCAATTTTAGACGCCGTAATGCAGGGTGGAGGATCGGGCCTTGTGAGAGTAGGTCTGGCCATAGAGGAAGAGTCCAAGGGCCTTCCGCTGCCAATTTCAGGACTAGTGAGTACCATGCCCTCCGGTACCAAGCTGGGGCTACCAGGATAACCGGCCTGTGCTATGATCCTGCGCCACAGGCGGGGTAGTAACTGCAGCGGGGGAAATGCATATAGAAGCTATGATTGATGCCAAGGGCAAACCAACACATCGGTTCCGCAGGCCATAGGGTCCCTCGTTCGAGACATGAACCTGTCTAGCTTCTTGTTGAATCCTTATGCCATGACCTCCACGTCTGGCACTCCCCACTTCTGGCAGATTGTCTGAAAAAAACTTGTGGATGCAGGGACCACTCCCCCGGCGACAGGGTTTGGCGACTTAGGAAGTACGCCTGCAGGTTGTCCACCTCGGGAATGAATGTCGCCGATATGCAAGGTACATAAACCTCTGCCCACCGAAAAACCAAGTTCCTCTCACTCTGAGTGGCTTGACTCTTGGTTCCCCCTTGGTGGTTCACATATATGCCACCGCTGTGGCATTGTCTGAATGACTTCTCACCGAGGACCCCTGTAATCTGGATGTCTATGCCAGGAGGGCTAGTCGAGCCGCTCTGATCTCCCAGACCTTGATGGGCAGCTGCCTCTCCGCCTCTGCCCAAGTTACTTGGCGAGCGAACCCGTTCCAGACCGCTCTCCAGCCTTCCAGACCACTGGGCAGAACCAAGGCTGCTAGAATTGCTGTCTGTAGGACCCGAGTGTGGAAGCGTGTGGTATCGCCTCGAACGTGGCCATTAGTTTGCCTAGTAATCGCATACATAGGTGAATAGTTGGTTCTCTTTTGCTTAGAACCAACTGAATTAATCTTTTGATAGCCTCGACCTTTACCAGGGGCAGGAACACCCATCTTCTGTTCTGTGTCTAATCTCATGCCGAGATATTCCAACTGCTTTGTAGGTTGAAATGCTGATCTTTCAACAGTTTAGGACTCAGCCGAACCCCTCGAGGTACTGAACCATGAGGGTTACTACGCATTCCACCAAGGAAGCGAGTGATCTATGATTAAGAGGTCGTCCAGGTATGCTAGGACCGAGATCCCTTGGATCCTTTAGACTGACTAGAATTGGAGCAAGGACCTTCGTGAATACCCGGGGGCCGTAGCCAGCCCGAAGGGGGGCGCCACGAATTGGAAGTGACGCTGTATCACTGCGAAGCGTAAAAACAAAAATATTTGATGTGGCTGAAAGACTTGGTACATGAAGGTAACCATCCTTTATGTCTATAGAAGCTAGATCCTTCTAGAGTGTGGCGGCTGCTGACTGAACGGATTCTGTCCGGAAAGAGCGAACCCTTAGGTAAGCATTTAAACCTTTTAGGTCCAAAATTGGTCTGACATCGCCGATGGGCCTTGGTATGAAAAACAGATTGGAATAGAAACCTAGCCCCTGTTCTTGGGCTGGTACCTCTACCATTATGCCCTGGTAAGCAGATGAACCAACGCCGCCCGCATTGAGGCCTTCCTTGTGGAGGAAATTTTTAGAAATTCTAATCTGTAGCCTGCGGCCACAGATGATCGGACCCCCTCTGTCGGGGATCGATCCCCAGAGGCCTGTCCTTGCGATCCATTTTAAAAGTTTGATCGCGCAGGAGGTCCGTACTGCCTGGAATTTGAGGGCCCCGGAACAGGGGGGGGGAACTGCCTTTTAAACGCAGGACCCCGGAACTTCTTTTGACTGGTAAAAGGGTACTTTTGCCACTTGAAACAGTCTGAATGTATTTATCCAGATCTTTCCATGAAGGGCAAACCTGCCAGCAGTCTTTTACATGGGCTCGGCCGCCCAGTTCTTCAACCATAAGAGCCTTCTCATATGCACTAAAAATAGTGACAACGAGACGCCTGCTGGATGGAGTCTTTTTATAACCTCTACCGCAAAGCACAGAGCTCTGGGAATATCCAATAACTCCTCTGCCTATTGGGCAGGGATGTCTTAAGCATCTGTTTTGTCTGGTTCTTTAACGCCTGACAAAACTCCAATTGCAGCCCCTGCTGGCTGTAGCCAAGGATGCTGGAAAAAGGGTCTCTAAACGTTTATTGACCGGGACCTTAAACATTTGTATGTTTCCCCTTAGGCCAGTTAATGATTTATTCACCCATGAGATGGCTGCGTCCACAGTTGGGAGCGCCCCCTTTCTTAGAAAAAATGTTTTTTTTTTTTTTTTTTCCATAGGGTAAATAACAGAAAACCTTCCAGGTGGTCTCCCATCCAGGCATTAACCAGGCCCGACCCTGCTTAGCCTCCGAGATCAGACGAGATCGGGCGCTCTCCGGGAGATGCGGCCTCAAGGACCTCACGGGTAGTTGAAAAGCAGTGCCCGAACCGGGACCTGAACCCTGGACCCTCAGATTAAAAGTCCGATGCTCTACCAACTGAGCCATCCGGGCCCCCTTTTTAAAGAGCACTTGGTCAGGGGAAAGAGTGCCTGCAAGCACAAATATTTCCTGGTAGACGTGCATAAAGACTACCCTCTCGTCAGCTTTAGGCGGCAGAAAAAATTCTGTCCGGTCGTCCCAATCCTGGAAAAACCAATTCCTCTACCAGAGGATGGGCCAGAAACGCTGCGTTGCTTAAAGGCGTTTTTAAAAGAACCCAAAGAGGATACCGCAGGAACCTGAGGCTCTGGAAATGGCAAATTGAATGCCAAGCGGGCCATGTCTGTCAAAGACTGGACCCACAGACTCTCCGCCTGGGAGGCTGAAAACGATTCTACAGTGGTAGATCCTCTAGGTTCTGTCCCTTTTTGGCGATGGGGATCTAGTCCGCTTCTTGCCAGAAAAAGAGCCAGCGATCATAGCTGTTAACCTCTTTTCTCTAGCCCCCCTAGGGTGACGGCTAGCATCTCCTCTGTGATAACACAGGGTTGGGCCGACCTGGGCCAGCCTCAGCACCAGACCCCCTTAATGGCTTATCCAGGGTGACCCCCTATAGGAATAACCTGTGGGGAAAGTATTGGCATATTATCAGAACCAGAGGAGGAACCCCTTTGTCTTTGCATTTTCTCTTTTTTTTTGATCCTGAACCCTTGGAAGCCATAATACAAAAGCGAAGGACTCTGCTTACAACAACAGACTGTTATAGCCAGGAGTACAAAAAAATAAGGTTTTAGGGGACAATAGGATCACTAATGCCCCAAAACCGGTGGGGCTCAGTATGTTTCTCTTTTATATGTTATTCACCACATACAGCCCCACCCCCAACATGTTTGCCAGCATTCAACCTGTTGCCAAGGGGATTTTGGCTTAACAAAAAGTATTGGAGCTGACTCCAGTATGTAGTACCCCTTCTCGCCACCGGGAGTCACTGTGCTGCCAGCTCTACGTCCTCTCTCTCTCCAGCTCAGCTCTGCACTGAGCTAAGAACGCGCCTGCTGTGTATAACAGCAATTAAAGGCGCGCCCACTCTACACTGCAGTCACACTCCCGCCCCTCCCCCCCCTCCCGAACGGCGCGAAAATTTTCTATATGCATGCGCACGCGACTGTCGGGGGAGGAGAGCCCAGGAGAAGACGCACTCTGGAGCCCAGGAATGCAGGATGGAGGACGCATCAGGCGGCAGATTTGAATCCCGGCAAGGTAAGGCTAAAACAGGCCCCTAAGGAGTCCCTTTAGCCTAGAGACAGATCTTTTTTTTTTTTTTTAAAAGATCTTCAACCAGCGAGCAGCAGGTAGCTAGCAAACATACATAGATAGGTAGGGGGATCAAGTTATGGGGGGAAACATTTCAGGGCATCCTGTCTATCAGACATAGTGACCATGGTGCCAATGCAGAGCATACTCAGGCTACCCCCCTTAAGATCCCCCTGGAGAGCCTGCTGTCGAACCAAGTCCCGCAGGCTCCCCACTTACCTGCTCCATGCAGCAGGACGTTTTGCAAAAACGGTCCAATCTTCTCCCATCTCCGTGGGTAGCGTAGTAGACCTTCAGGCCCTGGGGTCCTATGAAGGTACCCACTGTCCTGGACCTATATAGCACCCTGGCAAACAGGAACTTATGGTTTTACAAACTCCAAGTCCTGGGCCCAGGGTCCAGCCCTCCAAAGAGGAGCATTATAGGCAAAACCCCACGGTTTGGGGCCCGGGTACTGTCCACTTTGGCACTGAGGCTCCTTGGACAGATCCGGTTAGCCCGCCCTTAATCCCAAGGATGTGGAGCAAAGCTATTCCGTGACCAACACCTAAGACACTGGCGAAAAAACTGAGGGACTCCCTCTAGGGGAGGGGGTTATATAGGGAGGGACTTCCTGTTTGTTTGAGATTGCCAGTGTCCACACCTGAAGGTACTCCATATAACCCATATAGTAATGAATATGCCACTCTGTGTCCCGTGATGTACGAGAAAGAAAAAGCTCAGTAGTCAGCGGATCCCACCATCTGCTGCGCCTGCTACGCAGACTCATCCCCTTTATCCCAAAAGAAGACATAGCAGTCGTAGTAGGAACAATAATCAACTCCAGACTCAACTATGACAATGCACTTTACCTAGGACTCCCAAAATACCAAATTGCCCATCTACAAGTCGTCCAGAATACGGCGGCACGACTAGTAAGGCTGGGTTCACACTACAATTTTTCCATCCGTCAGCCACAAACGATTTATATGAAAAAACGTATGCGGCTGAAACGGATTGAACCGTACGTAAACGTATGCGTTTATAAAACGTATACGGTTTTAAAAAGTGTGTACGGTTCCATCCGGTTTTGATTAAAAAAAAACGCATACGTTTTTGGAATTAGTGTCATTTAATAAAAAAAGATTTTCTTGTTTTGAAAATGCGCATGCGCAGACGAAAAACGCATACGGTTTATACGTATGGAACCTCACATATGTGCGTTTTCCATTGACTTTAATGTTAAAAAAAACGTATGCGTTTACCATACGGTTTCAAAAACTGACTCAAAACCGTGGTCAAACACGGTTTTGTGTACTGTTAAAAAACGTTTTGCCAGCAAATCGTACGCACCCGGATGCATCTGAGTGCATACGATTTGCAATGCATTGTCTATGTATGCGTTTTCCCGTACGGGCCCGTACGTTTTCAAAACTGAAATCGTATGCGGCTGACGGACGGGAAAATCGTAGTGTGAACCCAGCCTAACACCTAAAACCCTGGGAGTCAATCTCCCCTGCCCTGAGATCCCTTCACTGGTTGACTGTAAAAGACCGAATTTCGGTCCTTGTGTACTAGGCTTTAGGCTGTTTCCCTTTTGAAAGGAGTTGACTTAATGATCGGTTTCTCTTGAACGCAGCATCAATTACTGTATTCTTGCAAAGGAGTCACTGCTGTCAGAATACAGTGACACAGTGGGGAGGATTCCTATCCACCTTGAATGTATGAGGGGAGAAACTTGTCTATGGCCAGCTTGAGGAGTATATTGCAGCATAGCTCTGTTCCTTGTAATTTGTCTTACCTAAAAATCTACTTGGAGTTTTACTGCCATGTATTTACATGTATATATACACTTCAGATATGTAACTAATTTAGCATTTCACTTTCTTGTCACTTCCAATGGCTTGCAATAAACAGACTTTGATGTATATTGTAATCAGCGATTTGCCATGTATTTTAACTCCAGAGTATGAGGGGCCCACCAAAACTTAAACTTCTCTCAGTCCTCCGAGGTCTAAATCCAGCCTTGACTAGTGCAGCTGGCAAGAATTCCTATACAGTGGAAATAATGAGGTACATTCCGTTCGAAGATGAGCTGCTTTATGATGAGTTCCTGCATTCTACACATGGCCAACTTTGCTGAGTCAGTGTCCCAACCCTTCTTTTAGCACACCTCAGCCAGGAAATACAATGACTTTTAGAGGACCAATAAAAAATAATTAACAGATGATCATGCATGAATCAGACTGGCTCACCTGGCATGGCCTGCACTGTATAAAAATGCATCCTGTAAGTGTTGCCGTTATACAGTATTCATTATTACAATGTCCGATCTAAGTAATAGATGATGAAGAGCTTTGTACCTGGTCAAGCCTTCAACTTGCAATATCACTGATGGAAATATTTTTTTCTATGGTTTATATGGCTTTTTTTAGATACACTAGAACAGTATTAAGAGTCAACTACTAAAATTCTTCTGTTTTTCTCATGGGCCTAAGACGTATCCATACCTCCCAATTTTCTGAGATGGGAATAAAGACACCTATTAGCAAAAGTATGTAGGCATAGGACACGCCCCCCCCCTTTAAAGGAAAGTTGTACAAAAAAAGATGGATTAAACCCTCAAGTGCTTTTTTTACCACCACTACTATTGCTTTATATTTTTCTTTTAGATTTTACAAAATGCAGCAATTTAGAATTTTTTTGAAAGATAAATAGTGCATTTTATACAAACTATATAGATCAGACCAAAATGAGGGACAAATAAGGAGGATCAGGCACGGTCCGTCGAAATCAGGGACAATTGGGAGCTATGCGTATCCACAGACAAGGCGATGACTACACCCCACTGATAATCCACAAATGTACCTGTCTCTGTGGCCTTCTGCTGAAGTGGTGAGCTTGTATTTTCTCTGATTGCCAAAGTATAACTAAATACAAAACTTTTTTTAGGTATGGATAGAAAGGAAAGGAATTAGAACACCTGTCAGGGAGATTCTCCCTCTCTGTTTGTCCTGTTAACCATTAATATTGAAAGTGAAAGAAAATACAACATTTTGGGTTGTCACCAGATCATAAAATCTTCCAATAAGCATACCTCCCAACTGTCCCTGATTTTGAGGGACTGTCGCTGATTTGAAACAAAGTCCCTCTTTCTCTCCTCATTTGTTCCTCATTGTGACCTGATATATACAGTTGTATATAAAATGCACTATTTATCTTTTAAAAGTGTTTCCCATTGCTAAACCTTTCTTCCAATTTCTAAATTGCTGCATTTGTAAATTCAGAAGTCAGTATAAAGTAATAGTAGTGATAAAAAAAAAAAAAAACACTTTCTTTTGTTTAATTCTCCTTTAACCACTTAAGGACCAGCTCACGTACATATACGTCATCACTTTAAAGATAAATATTTTGGCAACGGCAGCAGCTGCTGCCACAACCGAGATATCCATCTTTTCCGTGGCCGGTCCTGTAAACGATAATGGTGGTCTCTGTGGTGGATTTGCCGCGAGATCACCGTTATCGGGGGCATGAAGAGGCCCTCCCGCCTCTCTCCGCCGCTTAGCGGAGCCGTCGGCAGCAGCGGACGCGATCGGGTCCTTCTCGCTGCTTGCCATGGATACAAGTGAGGGCAAGATAGCTCCCACCCGTCACATTGCATAGCAGGGACGGAAGCAACGTCTAAACGTCACTTCCGCCCATGCGTTTTATAGGCACATTTTTTGTTGTAATTTTTTCAAATGACAATTTTTTTTTATTGCATTTTAGTCTAAGTATGAGAAATGTGTCTTTTTGACCCCAGATCTCATATTTAAGAGGACCTGTCATGCTTTTTCTATTACAAGGTATTCATTGTACTAGAAATAAAAGTGACCCATTTTTTTTTTTTTTTAAAACAGTGTAAAAATAAATAAAATCAAGTAAAATAAATAGGAAAACAAAAAAAACAGGGTTAGGCTTACTGGTAACTCTGTTTCTAGGAGTCTTCCAGGACAGCCTCTTGAGACCTTGGGCTCCTCCCTCTGGACCAGGAAACACACATTTCTTTAAAGCTGGTCCTCCAGGCCTCCCTCCTCAGTTTACCCGAGAATTGACATAAGGACCTGAAAGACATAATATACTAACACAGCGTTAGATCATCATTACAATACCAGTTACCTATTGACACCGGGTGGGAAAAACCCTGGCTGTCCTGGAAGACTCCTAGAAACAGAGTTATCGGTAAGCCTAACTCCGGTTTTTCTCAAGTCGTCTTCCAGGACAGCCTCTTGAGATGATAAGCAAGAACTTACTTGTTTAGGGTGGGACTACTGTCTGGAGGACTAAACTGTAAGTCTAAACGGTAGTGTCTTGCAAATGTAGAAAAAGAAGACCATGCTGCTGCTTTGAAAATCTCCTCTGGGGAGGCTCCGGCTCTCTCTGCCCAGGATACTGAGACTGCCCGTGTAGAATGTGCTTTAACCAAAGGCGGTTCTTTTTTTTTTTTTCACAAGAAAACCAAAGGCGGTTCTTTACCCTCTGACTGATAAGCTTCAACTATCACCATCTTAAGCCATCTAGCGATGGATGACTTGGATGCTCCGTAGCCTTTACGGGCACCCGAAAAGTTAACAAAAAGGGCTTCTGACATCTAGCAAAAAACTAGCGTCCGTTTTCAGGATGATTCTGTCGTTCAAAATTACCAAAAACGGCTCTCGAACCGACAGTGCCTGCAGATCACTGACCCTCCTGGCTGATGTAATGGCTACTAAGAAAACAGTCTTTAGTACTATGTGTCTCAGTGAAGATTTCTCCAGGGGCTCAAAAGGCTTCTTGGTAAGGGCTCTAAGCACCATAGATAGGTCCCAGGTGGGGCAGGCTCTCACCTTTACAGGTTTGGACCTTGCCAGGGCTTTTTTACAAACCGATTCTGCTGGAGTGGGGTCTCAAGAAAAATACTCAAGACTGCTGTTTGCACTTTAAGGGTACTGATGGATAACCCCATATCCACCCCTGCTTGCAGAAAATCCAGCACTACTGGAATGTCCGACGATCCACCCCTTGCTCTGCTCACCAGGAACTGAATTTTTTCCAAACTTTGGTATAGATTGCCCTACTAATGGGTTTACGGCATTCTAAAAGAGTTTTGATCAACCTTTCTGAGAACCCGTGAGCCTCTAGCAATTGTTGCTCAGATACCATGCCGTCAACTTTAGATTTTTTTACCTGTGGGTGGAAGATTGGGCCTACAGAAATTAGGTCCTCCCTGACTGGAAGTGTCCAGGGCCGACTGATGGCCAGCTTCTTCAGGCTGGCGAACCACGGCCTTTTGGGCCAGAACGGTGTGATCATGATCAGGTCCATGGATTCCCTGAGGAATCTCTAAAGGACCTTGGCAATCAGTCTCACCAGAGGAAAGGCATAGGCCAGCCTGTAATGCCACTGGTTGGAAAAGGCATCTATTAGTGTATGACCTTTGGACCCCTCCGTACTGCTAGCCTGAGATCCTTTTGACACTCCAGATGTATGGGAACATGAAGGTAAGCTTCCCTGAGATCCACTGTGGCCATAAAACAGCCTGGGAACAGGAGGTTTGTCACTGAGAAGATAGACTCCATCCTGAACCGTTTGTATCTTATGTACTTGTTGAGAGGGCGAAGGTTCAAAATCAGCCTGTATTTCCCGGAAAGGTTTCTTCACGACAAATACGTGAGAATATACCCCCTGGCCTTCCTCCTCCTGGGGAACCAGATCCAGGACTCTTTGGGCTAATAAGTTCCCTAGTAATAGACCCAGGGCTTCCGCCTTTTCCCGGTCTTTTGGTAAATGGGTGACCAGAAACAATGAGGGTGGAAGGCAAACGAACTGCAACCTGTAACAATTCTTTACAATGTCTCGAACGAACAGGCTTGAAGTTGATTTTGTCCACTGTGGAAGGAACTCTTAGTCTTCCTCCCACAGGGGCGCGGGCGTCACTGGGGCTTGGGGGTGGTCTGAGGAGGATTGAACAAGATACCTCCTCTACCGCACCTTTTTTGGCCTGACCAATGTTTCTTTGGACGGGCCTCTCTATCATTTTGGTTCTGCTTGAAGCCCCGAAAAAAATGCCCCCGGGAGCTGTTCTCGTTTTTCTCTCTCTTTTCCGCAAAGGATTTCTTTCTGTCCTGAATTCTCTCTAATGCCTCCTGGAGGCAAGGCCCGAACAAGTGGTCACCCGAGAAGGGTAGGCCACAAAGCTTTAATTTAGACGCCGAATCGCCCGTCCATGTTTTAAGCCAAACAGCCATTCTGGCTGCGTTAACCAATGCAGCCGACCTCGCTGCCAATTTAACCGACTCTGCAGAGGCGTCTGCTAGGAACCCGACTGCTTTAAACAGCAAGGGAAAAGACTTCAGTATCTGCTGTCTAAAAGTACCCGCAGAGATGTGAGACTGTAACTGCCCCAGCTAGCACTCGAGATTTCTAGTCACACAGGTGGCTGCGAGGGCTGGCTTAAGACCTATCGCAGAAGCATCCCAGGTTATTTAAGCAGAACTTCGCCTCTCTTGTCCATGGTATCCTTTAGTGACCCCAAATCGTCAAATGCCAAGTCCTTTTTTTTTTTTGACACCTTGGCGCATCTATATTTGGAACCTTGTTCCACGGATGGGAAACATCCTCCTCAAAGGTAACCTCCTCTTGAGACTAGCCGTAAAGAAGGGCCTCCTTTCGTGTTGTTCCCACTCCAGTAAAATTGCTTCAACAAGCGATTTGTGTACGGGAAATACTCTGGCCTTTTGAGCACTGCACCCCTGATACATTTGGTCGTGCTTGGACAGTTGGACTGGCTCCTCGCGAATTTCCAACGTCTTGTAAATTGCTTTTAATAAATCACCTACATCATCGAGGGACAATTTATACCTCGACCCCCTGGAGGAATCTTCTTCCATTTCCGAACCAGATGCTGAGTCCCTCACTGACCCTCCTGCTTCCTCCTCCTGCTCTATCCCTACCGCTGAGGGTTCAGACAAGGATGTGCACTAGCTGCTCTGTAAAGGGGGGACGGCATCTGTACCCTGTCCATCATACCTCTGAATGATTGGAAGGTAGATGCTAGCTCGTTTTTGACAGATGCCAGGACTCTTTGGCATTCCGCCGCCGAGTCATCTCTGACAAGACTGGCGATACAATCTGGGCATAATGGCTTCCTCCAATTAGAGCCTAACTTAGCCCCGCAAACAGCACACTTCTTCTTAGGTATCTGTACAGGCGTCTTGTCCTGGGCTTTACCCTAAAAGCAAACAAACAATCAGGGACAGATCCAATTAGAATACCACCTTGACCCACTCCACCTCTGTGTACCGAGTCAGCTAAGAAGTGCACCAAAAAAGCCCATCACCTTAGGTTCCCCACCCAGGGAGGGAGTAGTAAGGCCCCAAAAGAAGAGTCCTGATCCCCCAGTGTAAGACATGGCCTGCTCTGACCACCTTACCTGGGAGATGCCGGAGCCCGTTGAACTGGAGTCAATAGCTGTCCCAGCCTCCTCCATTGTCCCTGGTGTCCGTGCAGCCTCGCCGAGCTTGTTATGCACTCCTCCGGATGCCTACTGCCCCACGCTGCATCGCAGATGGACGGGACTCCATACGGTGCTCCTTGATGATGCTGTTCCTGTCCGAGCGTCACTTCCGCTCGCTAGAACTCAAAAGTCCCCGCCCCTCAGCGCCGTTCCGGAAGTCGGAACGGCGTGGCCAGCCAGCGTCTCCCACCGCCAACCACCTCCTGTCCTGAGCGCTTCTGAGCCCTGTGAACGGGATACCCAGGGAAACAGGTACCGGGCTGGGGAGTTGTAGCACCAAGGAGTCCTGCTCCACTGAGCCGCCGACAGCTGTGGGACTGGCTACCACCTCTTTCCCTCCGGACAGAGGGGTGCCCAGGCTAGCAAAGAAGTCCAGCCAGAGGCTCACATAGGACAGCCCTGAGTCTCACGAGCTCCCTAATCCCTTAGGTGTGCTCCTTCTCTTCTGGCAGGAAACCCAATAACTGAGGAGGGAGGCCTGGAGGACCAGCTTTAAAGAAATGGGTGTGTGTTTCCTGGCCCAGAGGGAGGAGCCCAAGGTCTCAAGAGACTGTCCTGGAAGACGACTTGAGAAAAAATATTTTATTTAAAGCGCCCTGTCTCAACGAGCTCACGCGCAGAAGCGAACGCATACGTGAGTAGTGCCCGCATATGAAAACAATGTTCAAACCGCACAGGTGAGGTATCGCCGCAATCATTAGAGTGAGAGCAATAATTCTAGCCCTAGACCTCTTCTAACTCAAAACATGCAACCTATAGAATGTTTTAAACGTCGCCTATGGAGATTTCTAAGGGTAAAAGTTTGATACCATTCCATGAGCGGGTGCAATTTTGAAGCCGACATGTTGGGTATCATTTTACTTGGCATAACATTATCTTTCACAATATAAAACAAAATTGGGCTAACTTTACTGTTGTCTTATTGTTTTAATTTAAAAAAGTGATATTTTCTCCATTAAAAGTTTGCTTGCAAGACCACTGCGCAAATACGGTGTGACAAAAAGTATTGCAATGACCGTAACACCTTCATCTCTATGGATAGCTGTCATCATAGGTCATGGCTTAAATCGGTGCCCCGTAGTCAGTTCTTACGTCTAAGGAGGAACTGTAGCGATATAACACATACCTTTCTCAAGCTTCCCTGCTCAAGCAGAGATTTCTAGATAAAGGGTACGACAAATCTTCTGTGAATTTGGAGATGTTGAATGTTGAGCAGATTGATCGGAGATCTCTCTTGGTTGATAGACCTCCGCAAGACACCGATAAATCATTTGGTTATTCCATGCTCACATCCTACTCCAACCAACTTAAAGATTTAAAAATCATCATGAATCGTCACTGGAACGTGTTGAAAAACGATAAAATACTTGGACCAGTCTTACCTGAACAAGCTAGGGTTATCTTTAAAGGTGCACCAACTTTAAGGAACAGTATTGCTCCAAACATTGTAGATCCCCGGGCACGTCTAACCTTTTTTCAAAACATGGAGGGATATTTCCCATGCAAAAAATGTACAGGTATAATCTTAGTGGGAGACGTAAAACTTTAGAATTTCAGTCCAGAGTAACAAACCAAAGTTACCCGATCAAACAGTTTTGTACGTGTGCCACTACACATGTCGTCTACCTGATCACCTGCCCGTGCGGGAAACAATATGTGAGTCGCACATTTTCTGTGTGGGTGGGTGAGCATATAGCCAAAATCATAGGAGGCGACACGAAGCACACAGTACCAAGACATTACAGATCATGTCATAGTCAGGACCCCAGAGGGTCACAAGTTCTGATTATTGACAGGTATATTCCACCCTGGCGAGGATGGGCCAAAATTTGAGGGGTATCCAGACTCGAAACATACTGGATCTACGAACTGCAATCCCACTCTCCTCAGGGTATGAATGTAGAGTGGGATATAAATGCATTCATTAACCAGTCCTAACAGTCGGTTGATTCTTATAAATATATTTTTCTGATTTACTATTTTTTTCATTATCTTAAAAAGGGGTCCAAATAATCTCCCCTTTTTGTCAATTTTATGTTATACTATATTTTGCTAGAGATATTTTCTTATTTTTGTATACCCATGTTCAATTATGGCTCTACCATTAATACTTTTCCTTATATTTGGAATACATGATATAGTATCCTAGCTATGTATATGGGGTTTACTTAAGAAAAATATTTTTTTTTAAATATGTTTTCTAATGTTTTAATTTTTTATCTTTTTCTCTATTTTTAGATTTTTCATCTAAACCTTTTTAGATACAAACATGTTTTAATTTAAATATATATGAGGTTGCTTTTTGCAATTTAACCTTATACATTTTTGTTAATATGGGTTTTCTTTGGTATATGGCAGGTACGGTTCCCCTTTTTCCTGAGGAGGGTTTTGCCTTCATGTTTCCAGGTATTTTTACCTAGATGTACATGTCTATATGCCCATTTGACCCATAGGGTGGGTTGCCATGTTCTTCCTGTGTGTGTTGATTCTGGCATGAATCGTGTGGTGTTTATTCTTTTAAGCCTCCCTTGGAGCGCACAGTTATACTTCCTAAGGAGGCTTGGTAGTGTGATCATGTGACCGCAATCTACCAATGAGGACGTGGAACGCTCAGCCTTTTCTTATAACATTAGAATGAGGCTTGGTCCTTGGATCATGTGACCTGCTGTGACGCTGGTTGCTAGCGTGGAACGCAGGTGATTACATCCTAATTGACACACACAATGATATTTCTTTATCGTACATCACGGGACACAGAGCGGCAATCCATTACTATGTGGGTTATAGAGTCTACCTTCAGGTGTGGACACTGGTGTAATTAACTACACAGGAAGTTCCCTCCCTATATAACCCCTCCCATACTGGGAGCTCCTCAGTTTTTTCATCAGTGTCTAAGGTGTTGGTCACGAGTGAACATGTGCTCTTAGGAGCTCCACTGGAGGGATCCATGCTGGATGTAAAAAACCTCCATAAATCCGGATCCGTCCAAGGTGCTTCATAGCCAAAGTGGACGGTACCCGGGCCTCGGTACGAAGAACGAGGTTTAGCCTATAATGCCTCTCTGCGGAGGGCTGGATCCTGGGTTCCAGAACTTTGTGCCTTCTAAGGACCAAATGTTTTTTCTGCTGCCAGGATGCTATATAGGTCCAGGGGAGTTGGTGTTCCTGCCATGGACCCCGGTCCCTGAAGGTCTAGGACAATACCCACGGTGAAGGGGGAAGATTGGGCCTCTTGCTTGGCAATACCCTGCAGTGTGGAGAAGGTAAGAGGAGGGCCTACGGGACTTGGTTCGACAGTAGGTCCTCCGTGGGGGACTTGGGTCTCGCCTTTATTATGCTTCTATGCATGGGCAATGTAAACCACTATGTCTTCTGAGACAGGATGGCTCAGGGCACCCATATACCTCCCCTAGCCGGCATGCAGCCTGGCCCACCATGTCTGTTAGACAGGATGGCTGCAGTACCTATATATCTCCCCTTGAAGGGGCCGGTACATAAAAAAAAAAAAAAAATATGCCCTTAATCCTATACAAAGGATTGTCTTCCGTGAGTAGTTGCAAGTCTTATCTGTGTTTCCACTACTATGGGCAGTAGAAGACTTGCCTGATGTTTTTGCTTACCATGCTTTCCAGAAAACGGAAGCTTAAGTGTTAGCTGATCTATTGTGTCCCACTTCCTCCGCTTCAGGCTCTACCATGTTGCACATGCTCACCGGCTCAGTGCAGTCGCAGAGAAGGCTCTTCAAAGGGCCCGGACGTCAGAGCTCTGTAAAGCTAGGGGGACACAAACGTAAGCACCTTGTGTGAGTTGGATACAGATTCATCTAAGACGCCTACTCGCATCTAGCTGTGCAGATTAGCAGGCATTGTGTCAGACTAAATTCAGCTATTTGATGCACCTGGGTTAAGTGCCTCTGCTTTAGCTTAGGACTTGGTCTCCCCATTGAATAAGGTCAGGGGTAGGAATATAAAGAGGGATCGCCACCTGAACCTGGTGGACCCTTATTCTCCTCTGAAGAGACTTAAACAGCTCATAGATTGAGCCATCAGACCTGTCAGGCAATGCAGCCTTCCCCCAACATTGCAATCACTCTGCATGTGTTTTGTGTTTTGCAAGAAAAAAAAAAAGGGGGTGTCCCCCTTTTCCTGCTTTAATCCTGAAACAAAGTGATTAGAAAGCTTGGGGATAAAAGTTTCACTGTCAGAGGACAGGAGACAGGAGCTGCAGCCTAACAAGGAGAAGCTATCAAAAGCCCTACAGGTTCTGATTACACCTCTATCTTCTCCTTAGAGTGTAAAGAGAGGTTTTCCTATAGGTGGCTAGTAAGACCTCCATATAATCCTCAGCCTGGTGTCGGCTTCAGGCTAACCAAATGCATCGGAGGGATGCACAGTTGCGGGCACACATTGCTAATGTCTCTTAATTGAGGAAACACACATCTGCAGAGGATAATTTCCTCTTTACCAGTCCGCATGTTGCATAACATACATGAGTTTGGAATGCATGTGGGATAAAAACAAGTAACAGAGCAGATTCTATTGTGGATCGCATAAACATACATGTTTCTGTCTGTATGGTGCTGCATGTTTCCACAAAAGAGGTCGCATAAAAGATGCTTGTAATGCTGAATCGCATAAAGACGTTTGTAGGCATAAAAATGCTGAATCACACATGATTACCTGATCACCCAAGTCCTTGTTTCCCCAAGGATGTTTGGTTACACAGAAGAGGTTTGTTTCCACAGAAAGGCCTAAAATCGCATAAAGTTGCTTGGATGCAAAAAAGATGCTGGATCACACATGGTTAACTGATCATCAGCGTCCTGGATTACCCAAGGATGTTTGGTCACAAAAATAGGCTTGTTTCCACAAAGGTAGCTAAAGTCGCATAAAGATGCTTGTATGCATAAAAATGCTGAATCACACATGATTACCGGATCACCCAAGTCCTTGTTTCCCCCAAGGATGTTTGGTTACACAGAAGAGGTTTGTTTCCACAGAAAGGCCTAAAATCGCATAAAGTTGCTTGGATGCAAAAAAGATGCTGGATCACACATGGTTACCTGATCATCAGCGTCCTGGATTACCCAAGGATGTTTGGTCACACAAATAGGCTTGTTTCCACAAAAGTACCTAAAGTCGCATAAAGATGCTTGTATGCATAAAAATGCTGAATCGCATAAAGGATGCTTGTATGCATAAAAAGGTTGAATTACACAGGATTACATGATCACCCAAGTCCTTGATTCCCCAAGGATATTTGGTCACGCAAAGAGGCTTGTTCCCACAGAAATGCCTAGAATCGCATAAAGAGGCCTGAAGGCATAAAAATGCTGAATCGCACAGGATTACCCGATCACCCAAGTCCTGGATTACTCAAGGCCTAAAGGGATCGCTTAAAGATGCTTGAATGCAAAAAGAAGCTGGATCACACATGGTTGTTGGATCAACAGAGTCCTGGATTACCCAGGGATACTTGATCACATAGAGAGGCTTGTTTCACAGGAATGCCTAAAGTCGCATTAAGATGCTTGGGTGCATAAGGATGTTGGAACGCACAGGGGTGCTTGGTCACACAAGGGTTCTTGTCCGCACAGTAGTGCTTAAAATGCATAAGATGTTGATCGCATGGAAGATGCTGAATCGCATGCATGGTTACTTTAAAGTTGCACATGGTGGCTTAATTAAGCAATACAGGATGCCTTGTGTTTGCATAGAGATACGTGTCTGCATGGGTTCATGTTGCACATTGTTGCATAACACGTTTATAGCACATGCTTGCTTGCTTGCTTGCAAGGATGCTAGTTTCAGAGCACACATGCTATATGCATGTTTGGCGTGAGACATATTTATATGATTTCATGCTTCCATGAACACACACTGCCATGTACACACGCCTCCATTGAGGCATATGGCTTTAACACTTGCCACATACACATATGGGGAGCCAGTTGCATATGTGTTTATTTACTTGGGACTGCAGAGGTTGTCTGCGTTGTGCAGGGGAACAGCACTATCTCCAGTTGGTGGTCTTGCCCTTTTGGGTTAGCCTCCGTGTCTGGGTTGTCAGGGTGCTAGGGCCCGCCTCTAGCAGGTCTGTAGGCCCAGGGTATAGCAGTAATGGCATACGGAAGCAGACTCCTGCTGATGGATCAGTCAGCAGCATGGCTGGACCTAAGGGTGTCCAGCATGGTCAGGTATCTGGATCTCCTGGGTTAGGATTCCAGTCCAAAGATACATTCTTCATTGACAAGAAGCTGGGTATGTTTTGCACCAGGAGAGTACTTTTGGCCTAAGACAAGACCATCGCTATAAGAAAGCTGGTCTAGGTGGTTACGGCAAGGCACAGTTCCTTACTTTTGGCTTTCTGCTTAAGGCACTAGAGAAGATGCTGCTTCATTCAAGACAGTTCCCTATACTTTTATTCAGGACTGTTATAAACAGTATTGTGTTGGCCTAGAAGGAGTGGATCTTGACCTAGCATTATCCAAAGAACCGGTCCCAGAGATAGGCTGGAATTCCTCTTGGTGGTTCTTAACTAAAGGGTTTGCCAGGTCAGGAAGAGACCTTGGCCCAGGGGAAGTAGTCGAGCTCCAAGGGAGCCTTATCTGTTAGCTAGAGCTACCGAGGGAGCATCTGGCTTAGGGGCCTGAACGTTCAGGGGCTGGTTATTTCGGTCAGAGTTCAATCAGACTATACCATATTAAGTGATTTACTTAATTTGCCAAGGAGGAGCTTGTGCCTTGCCTATTGACATTCGTCATTTCATGAAATGCAGAATTGGAAGGCGATTCGCTGTAGCCGTCAACAAGTGTCTCCAGAAGAAGGACCTCTACACCCCGACTGTTTTCCTGACCAAGGGCCACAGAAATAGTACCCTGTACATAAGATGTATTGGCGTCCAGGCTCAACAAGAAATTGAACAGCTTGAGGTCAAGGACAAGGGATCCACCCGCATGCGGGGCAGATGTGTTAGTAATCTGGTGGGACCAGTGGTCACTGGTTATGTCTCTCCCCCCAGTGCCGCGGCGTTTGTGGCTTCCATGCAACATTAGAGGATGGCGGAAGCTGGCCTGATTACTCCGGCATAGCCCTGACGACCTTTTCTGTGCAGGGACAGTAGGGGTGGTAGTAGAGGACCCACGGTCCCTTACATCTTGTCCAGGCCTACTTCGAAGGGGGTATTACATCCTGTCGTGCAACAGGTGAATTAATGATCTGGCTATTTTAGCCCACATTCTTCAGGATCAGGGTTTTTAGAATCAACGGCACTTCCTTGATTCATACAGGAAGGCTGGCCTCCAGGACCAGATATCCCAGGATCGGGAGAGCCCATGTTCCTGGTATGAAACAGATGGTGGCATCCTTGAAAGTTTGTCAAAGATAAAATTCCTGCCTTCCTGCATTTGGAAAGGAGACGGAGCCAGCCTTAAGTTACATCAAGGATCCGATCTCGGCCTTGCCTCCAAAGGTCGCTTGCTTCACACTCTTTGTTCCGAGCCATTATACAAGGGGTGACGCGCATAAGTCCACCAGTTTAGTCGCCCTTGTGCTTGGAGGATTGGCTCTAGTTTTGTCAGCTTACAGGGTCAGCTCTGTGGGCCGATGCACCATATTTCCCTTCAGCCTTTAACAAGGGAATTGGTGTTCTTGGTTGTGGTAGCCTCCAAGAGAGTTTCAGTATTGGCAACCTCTTGGTATAAAACCATACTTATTCTTACTAGTAGGGTGATGTTAATCCTCACCCAGCCTTATTTACTAGAAGGATCTAGTGTTCATTTGAATCTAGATATTCTTACCTTCCCCTTTTTCAAAACCTTGTTTTCGGAAGGAAAGGTTATTGCTTTCTCTCAGTAGAGATGAGAGCAGTTAAATATCTATCTGAAGGTTCAGATATAGAAATCTGAAGTTTTTATTGTGCTGCCAGAAGACCCTAGATGTGGGCAGCCAGTGTTCAGTTCAGCTATTAAAATGGTTACACTCTCTCCTTTGGAGTAGAAGGGTCAAGGCCTATCTGAAGCGGCTGCTCGGATACGGAAAGCTGATGTTATTGCGCTACCAGGAGGCCCCAGGAAGGGGCAGGCAGCGTCTAAAATCAACTGTTTTCAAGATTGATTCATCAGGGTATTATTCAGGCTTGTGGTTCGGAGAGTGGGACTCCCCCTGTTTCTTAGGGGGGGGGGGTGCTCCGTACCAGGATAGTAAGTGCTTTATGCGTGATGCTTTACCGAGCCTTTATGACGCAGATTTTCAGGGCCGCAACTTGGCGTCTGTGCTTAGGTTCACTGATTCTTGTCAGATGTACATAGGAGGGCAAGAGGATGCAGCTTTTTGGCGCAGTATGCATCTGGCAGCATTATAGATCCTCACATCTGATGGCGGCCTGCGTTGTTTGTGTCTCCCTCCCCTCAGTAAGCATTGCTTTCGGACATCCCACATAGTAATGGATTGCCGCTCTGTGTCCCATGATGTACGATAAAGAAAATAGGATTTTTTATGACAGCTTACCTGTAAAATCCTTTTCTTGGAGTACATCACGGGACACAGAGCTCCCGCCCCTCTTGTTTGGGGATATTGGGACACTTATTGCTTTGCTACAAAAACTGAGGAGCTCCCAGTATGGGAGGGGTTATATAGGGAGGGAACTTCCTGTGTAGTTAATTACACCAGTGTCCACACCTGAAGGTAGACTCTATAACCCACATAGTAATGGATTGCCGCTCTGTGTCCCGTGATGTACTCCAAGAAAAGGATTTTACAGGTAAGCTGTCATAAAAAATCCTATTTTTGCAAATCACTGCTAAAGCCATAAGGGGATTCCATTTTAATTAGCTTAACGCTCGTTTTTTAGGATATTTGGTTTAATTTTTTGGCTTGTTTACTTTCCTCCCTGATACACTTCCGGTGTTGAAAGTGAGGCTTGACCCACACGCCACACTCTCCATTTTTCACTAACCAGGAAGTGGTGAGTTATTACTACCAGCTTCCTATTGGAGCCATGATGTGAACATGGGGGTCCTCTGATGTATTTAAGGGTAAGTGTAGCAAGATGTCAGCACCCCAGATGAAGTTCTATTTGTAACGAAACATGTCGGGATGGACTGCTGTTGTCACCGCTACCCTAATTTTATAAGCTTGTTTTACCACTGCTAAATTTGAGTTTTTTTTCCTTTTAATAACATTTTGTGTTAATATACGGAATTATGCTATGTGCACTCCAGTTTTTCCTTTTTCATACTCATTGTTTGGATAACTGATATGCCCCTGTTGGGATTTGCTGTATACCATTGCTTTGCATGAACCACTCCTGAACTGCCTATTTGAGGTCTTTATCAAAAATACCAGATCGTGAGACATCTATGGTGTACCCTTCCCAGTGTATCATCTATACAAGCTTTATTGACCTAGTGGCTATATGCCCTTCTGGGTCCAATCCATCCGGTAAGCCCCTTTTCATAAGTGGTGGTGGATCTTCTATTTTCTCACCGTTGGATTCTGTTCACTCATCCAATCACTGGACTTTTTCTTTTGTTAACTAATTATTTATGACGTTGGTCAGATCTTATCACTTATTTTCCATTTTAAGAATTATGGACTAAGTTTAATACAACCTCTATCAGTCACATGTGGTGTTGTATATTAAGTATATAGATTGTTTTATTACAATTTACTCACTGTTAGCGCTACACTTTTCCACACATATTGCAATGACCGCCATTTTTTTCTCTAGGGTGTTAGAAATAAATATATATAATTTTTGGGGTTCATTTTCTAGCAAAAAAAAAAAAAATGTTTTAAACTTGTAGGACCATTTTTTGCATAATGGCACTGCATCACTTTAACTGACAATTGCATGGTCGCCCAATGTTGTATGTTTTTTTTTGCCCCAGAAAAAGAGCTTTCATTTGGTGGTATTTGATCACTTCTGCGGTTTTTATTTTTTGCGCTATAAACAAAAAAAAAGAATGACAATTTTGAAAAAAAAAATATATTTTTTTACTGTTTGCTATAACTAAATGTCTTCATCATTTTAGGGCAATTTGTATTCTTCTACATACTTTTGGTAAAACAAAAAAAAAAACAATCGCAATAAGCATATATTGATTGGTTTGTGCAAAAGTTATAGCGTCTACAAAATAGGGAATAGATTTATGGCATTTTTATTACAAGTAATGAAGGTGATCGGCGATTTTTAGCGGGACTTCCACATTTCGTCAGACAGATCGGACACTTTTGACCCTTTTTTGGGACCAGTGACATTTATACAGCGATCAGTGCTGGCTCTCTGTGGAGCTATCGGGGGTGGCTCTGGCTTTGCGGGTGCATGCACGCCCACTGTATCTACTGCACGAAGTGTCAAACACCTACGCCGATTTGCGCAATAGAGCCAACCTGCTGCAGTATAACTGCAGCGGCTGGTCGGTAAGTGGTTAAAGGGTCGTGAGAGGGGGTGTCCTATATCTAAATACAATTGCCAATAGGTGTCCCTTGTTCACATCTCAAAATGCTGGGAGGTATGCAAACAGGAGACTAGTTCTGGTGACCCTGGTGACAACAAGGGATTCCCTCACTTCCTGTTTTGGCTTTGGGACAGCAAGTGAACGGTCACAGATGATAAAAAAATCTGACAGAAGTTATACCCTTGCTTACTCTATCCAAAATGAAAAATACATGTTTTGCCTTTAGTTGTAATTTAACATGGTATGCACATCACTGGTCACCTAAGAGAGGGTATAGCTATACAAATGGATGTAATGGGTCCTTTACAGTCAAAAAGTTATAAAGGACCTAAAGTCTAGAGGTTACAGTGGTTGTAAAGGCAGAAGTTTTTTTTATCTTAATGCATTCTATGTGCAGCTCATGAGCTGTGATCTGGAAAGAAAAGAAGATTCTCGGCCACAACATTTCTTTGCTGTAGCAAACTGAGGTGAAATTGGAGGCTTGGTTGGTCAAATTTCGAAATCAATGGAGGCATCATCTGGTCACAAAAAGCATAAAATTTGAGGTTTTCCAATGAGAATTTGTTTAGAATTCGACCTAAAAAACAAAACAAAACAAAACAAAACCCAACATATTAGGTCAAACGTGCTTATGTTATAAATGTTGCACTGATGTTAAAGTGGAAGTTTACTCTATACTACCACTTTCACTTACAGGTAGCTGATTGCAGCGGCGCATGCGCAAGGGGGGGATCCACGGCGAAAGGACCGGCAGCCGGCCGACCTTGCCAAATAGAAATCTCCCGCGTGCATGCGTGGGAGTGACGTCATCGCCGCTCCAGCCAATCACAGTGCTGGAGCGGCAATACCCGGAAGACACGCCGGAGCAAGATGACATCTCGCTCGGCGTGGACCAGGTAAGTTCTCTTCACCTCGTTCCGAGGTAAGTATTTCATATTAAGCTAGTATGCGGTGCATACTAGCTCATTATGGCTTTTCCCTTGCAGGTGTAAAAAAAAAAATTATGCGGGTATACAACCGCTTTAATCATCTCACTAATATAACACAAGTGCTCTTGATCTACCAGGGGAATGGAGGTCCATTATATCTGGTTATTGTTTTTTTTTTTTCAATTAAGGGTGGCGGCATGTGGAGAATCTATGCAGTCTGCACCTATGGGGAGTCAATTCACTAAGGCCTCGTACACACAATCGGAATTTCCGATGGAAAAAGTCAGACAGACTTTTTCCGTCAGAAATTATGACCGTGCGTATGCCCCATCAGAGAAATTCCATTAGAAATTTCGATGAATTCCATTGGAGATTACATACAGAACATGTTCTCTTTTCCTCCGATGTGAATTTGGTCAGACAAAGGTCCGATTGTGTGTACAGGGCATCAGAGATAAATACCGCATGAAATTTATAGTTACAAAAACTCACAAGCTAGTCATCTCAAAAGTGGTCAATGCACTAAAAACATGCGTTAACAAATGCAAATGTTTTGCCATATTTAGCACTAAAATTTAGCATTTGTTTTATTTATTTATTTTAGGGCTGTTACTGATCAAAATTTTTGTGTTCGATTAATCGTTTGTTTTTTTAATCGATTAATCGACTAATTTCGATTAATTATAAAGCACATACAGATCCAGCTTCTTTTAGCTGATCTCTTTGCAGGCTGATTCCCAGTGCAGCTACCAACAACTGGAAAAATGGACAGCAGGATACAAAAAACACACAAAGGCAGCGCTCGATGGGAAAAGCATTAAAACTTTTATAGTCTTCAAGTAGGTAACCAAATAAATATTGCACTGGAGATAAAATCGATGTAGTTACATAAACTGTAAAAATAGTGCAAGTAAATTACCAAACGGTAGCAAAAGCAGTCATAAAAACATGTTGCCAAGTATGATACTGGTATAAAAATGTGTACAGCGATACCACTGCTGAATCCAGATGAGAAGGGGTAAACATCAGTCCGTCGGCATGTAGATGTCCCGTGAAGGGAACTATCACAACTCCCAGTGGATGGCTGTAGAATCCCAGGGTGATAGAGGGAAGTGTAACAGCCCTTGCGTGTGGCAGATAGTAAGGTCCCGCCGGCATGCAGATATGAAGGCACAGCAAAGGAGCCCTTCAGATGGACACGGCAAGCCCCGCCGGTGTCCGTGACGTCACCGGATCTCCGACGGAACTCCCTGAAGGCCCAGAAGTCGACGGAGAGGTGAGTACCAATCAAAAGAATTTTAATCGATCAAAAAGATTTTGATCGATCAAAAAAATTAAAGATTAATCGATTAATTAAAAGTTAATTTGCACAGCCCTAATTTATTTTCATGCTAACTGCACCAGAGGAAGATAGTTCTGTAAAAAAAAAAAAAAAAGAATGCACACAGAAATATTGTGAAACTGAAAACATTCTAGTGTGCTTTCGTTCACGGAACCGTCTCTCTTTGGTGAAATGTTACAATGTATTTTCATTCCTGAGCTCTGGGTAGAACATTTTCACACCGATTGTTTACTTTTAACTTACAGGCCAGTGCAAAGTTCCTCTTAGGCCGCGTACACACGATCGGTCCAACCCGATGAGAATGGTCCGACGGACCGTTTTCATCGGGTCACCACTGAAGTGGCCTGATGGTCTGATGTGCGTACACACTATCAGTTCAAAAACCGATCGTATCAGAACGCGGTGACGTAAAACACAACGACGTGCTGAAAAAACGAAGTTCAGTGCTTCCAAGCATGCGTCGACTTGATTCTGAGCATGCGCGGGTTTTTGAACCGATGCTTTTGCATACTAACGATCAGTTTGGAACGATGGTCAGGCGTCAATCAGTCCGATTTTAAAGCAAGTTTTAAAACTTTGGTCCGAAGGACGACAGACCGATGAAACTGGACTTCAGTCCATTTTCATCGGATTAGACCGATCGTGTGTTCGCGGCCTTATTGTTATTTTGTGCATTACTAAAATAATGGCTGCATACACCAGATGAGAAATAACAAATTTGTGTTTTTTTTGTTGAGTTTACTTTTTTCTCAGTATTTACCTCACATTTTAACAAGTGTGTGATATTTACCTCAGTAGCCTCTAGAGCGCAATCCTAACACAGATAGATCAGGCTTCAGGGCCTAGGAAGATGTCTGAATCTACCGTAACAGTTAGATTTGCATATGTTCACATAGTATTACACATAAAGTTTTTATGTTTTTTATACAGCACTGTTAAATACACAATAAACAGGAGGGAATTTCACTGTGTATTTAGGTTCTGTATTTTGCATTTAATAGTTCTAAATGGAAGGCATTTTTAGTTTTCAGTGGTGCGTGGCAAATTCTCATTCTGCCCAGTCCAGCCGCTGCCTGCAGTGGGTCTGGACACTTGTTCCTCTCGGGTGCACTAAAGCGCTGAGAAAGACACACTACTGAATGGCCCAATGTGTAAGGGGTCAGATAAGAGCGTTTTGTACAGAATATTTGGGTTTCATTAAAGCGGGGTTCCACCAGCGATTTTTTTTGTAAAAGTCAGCAGCTACAAACACTGTAGCTGCTGACTTTTAATAAGGACACTTATCTGTTCTAGGCGCCCACGATGTCGACCCCCCGAGGCCGATCCCTCGATTGTTGCAGGTCTCGATGCCGCCATGCTCAGTAAGGGAAACAGGCAGTGGAGCCTTTGCGGCTTCACTACCCGTTTCCTACTGCGCATGTGCGAGTCTTGCGGCGCTGTATGAATGGGAGGCTGCTTTCTGGGATACACACAGTTCCCAGAAGGCAGCTCGCACCGTTCCCCAGAAGACAATGCGAGAAAGAAGACCAGCCACGGACTAGGAAGAGACAGATTAGGAAGATCCGCATAGCAACCGCAATTTCTGGTAAGTAAAAAAAATAAAATAATTTTTTTCATTTTTGTTTTGTAGAATTTTGGTGTAATTTTTTTTTTTTTTTAGGGTTTACCTCCACTTTAAATAGCTGCAGTCATTTTTCATTTATTAGATTTAGGTGGAACATTACTTTAGATTTTTGGTGAGGCTCTAAGTTTTTAACATTTCTATTCCAGCCTCATAATATGGCTGAAAAATCGAAGATCAGGAATATCACAGGTGACTGTCTTACAAAGTAAATATACTTACTGAATAAACAGACAGTTTCATGTGACCTTTCACCCTTTTCTTGCTGAAGAAAAACAACCAACTCGTGACACGAATGCATTCTTCTGCATTGTGCTGTATACACCGATTACAAGAATGTGCTGCACCAAAAATGACTAATGTGTTCCTCTGAGATAATGTATAAGAGTCAATTCAAATACAATATTTACTAGTACTACAACAAATAGTTAGGGGCCAATTTAAAACAGAAAACAGATATCTTGATAGGATAAGAAACCAATCACATATAACCGATTCTCCTCCAAAATACATTTTTCCACTTTTTATGAAATGAAATCCTTCAAACTCTTCTTTAGGGCCCCTTTCACACTGGGGTGGGAGCAGCGTCGGCGGTAAAGCGATGCTTTACCGCCAATTTTACGCCGCTATTCTGCCGCTAGTGGGGTTGGCTAAAACCTCTGCAGAGGCGCATTGCTGTCGGTATAGCCGCGGTGTCCCATTGATTTCAATGGGCAGGAGCGGTATACACACTGCTCCTTCACTGCTCCAAAGAAGCAGCTAGCAGGACTTTTTTTTACCATCCTGCTAGCGCACCCCAAGGGCTATCACACTGGAGAGACAGCAGCGGCTATTTAGGGTCGGTTTGCAGGCTCTATTTTTAGCGCAATAGCGCCTGCAACCCACTCCAGTGTGAAAGGGGTCTAACCAGTGGCGGCCCATCCATAGAGGGCACCCGGGCACCGCCCCCCTCCCCCAATCAGTAAAAAAAAAAAAAAAAATTGTATTTAAACATGTCCCTTTAAGGAAAAAAAATTCCAAAAAAGGTCCTTAGCTGCACTGTGTCCAAGCGCCGGGCACAGTGCAGTGGGGGTAGCGCCATGTCTGTGCAATCACGAGATTGCAGACGAGGCGCTACATTGGCAGCAAAAAAACAGCCTTTGTGGCGCTCTCCATCGCGCCACTTGCTTCCGGCACGATGGACTGTACGATTATTATGGCTGGGCGGGTGCACCCACCCGTCTCTGTGCTAGTCCCGACGTCACAGGAAGAACAGGAAGTGACATCGGGACTCTCGAGCTCAGTGCGCCTGGTGGAACAGGTAAGCTGAGCTATGCCATCCATGCCTGCAGAAGTATTAATATATACGGCGGCATCAGCGGCTCAATTCCCCACCTGTAAAACGGACCCCCCCCCCCCGCTTATTCCGTTTTTTAATATGTGGCATTGGGCAAAAATAGCGGCCGTAGCAGCACTCCACCCCCCCCCCCCCCTGCTTATTAATTTGCTGAAAATAGCAGTAATGTAAAGTTTGACACTGTGCTATGAAGGGATACTGCTTTATCAACGGGGGTACTGTAATGTAAAGGATGGCTGTCATGTAAAGGTGCAACTTGATATGTAAAGGCTGTGGGGGATGCATTGAAAAGAGTGGCACTGTGTAAAGGGGTGGACTGTGGGTACTGTGATGTATATAGAGGGAGTGTGAGGCAAATCAGGACTGTAATGTAAAGGAAGGTGCTATAATGTAATTTAAAGGGGGGCTGCAAAGTAAAGGGGGTGCTGTGATGTAAAGACAGCTGTAATTTAGAATAAGGGCTGTAATGTAAACAGGGGGACTGCAATATAAAGGGGGGCTGCCATGTAAAAGGGGGCAGTGTTGTATATTATGGTTGTATTGTAAAGGTGTACCATAATGTATATAGAGTAACTGTGATGCGAATAGGGGACTGTTGCGTAAAGGGAGGGCTCTGTGATGTAAAGGGAGCTATCGCAGTGGCGGCCCGTCCATAAGCGGGTGTGGCTTATGAGAAGTGGGAGGGACCAAATGTGGAGGGGCGGGGTCTTGCGCCCCCCCCATCCTAAAGCTTCACCAGCCGCCACTGGGTCTAACCACCTAAAATCCTGCTTTTATGTACACAAATGAGATGGGTCTCAGTCATTCTCCACCTTGTAGCTCACGTAAGCTGTGGGGCAGGCTATGAGTTCATTGGAGTACAAAAAGTGAAGTTCTGATTTCTCATTTAAACAATGCTCAATTGGTACTAAGGGGCTCAAAGTGTCCCAAGAAAATATCCCCCACACCAATACACCACCAGACAACCTGAACCTTAGATACAAGGCAGGAGGGATCCATGCTTTCATGTGGTTTACACCAAATTCCCACCCTACCATGTGAATATTGCAGCTGAAATCAAGACTCATCAGACCAGGCAATATTTTTCCAATCGTCTATTGTCCAATTTTGGTAAATCTGTGTGAATTGTAGCCAATTTTCTGTTCTTAGCTGATAGGATTTGGCTTCCATAGCCGCCGAATGTTGGACTCGGCACCGCCCCCCGTCATTGGACTTGACTGACAGCAGCGGGAGCCAATGGCTGCGCTGCTAGAAATCTATCGAATCAAAAGCAGAGAGCCCCAGGCAGAGAGAGACGGCGTGTCCATGCCGCGGGAAATTTCCAGGGCTTAGGTAAGGAAAAAAGGGGGGGCTGGGGGCCGGTGACTGACAGCAGCTTCTTCACCTAATGTATAGGATGCATTAAAGGCGAAAAACAACCCCTTTAACTACTTGCTGACCAGCCACCGCAGTTATACGGCGGCAGGTCGGCTCTGCTGCGCGAGATCACGTAGCTATACGTCATCTTGCTATGCAGCTAATAGGGGCCCCCTGGTCCCAATGCGCATGCCCGGCGGTCGCGATTAACACCGGGCAACCGCTATCGCTCGTTACAGAGAACCAGGAGCTGTGTGTGTAAACATACAGCTTCCGGTCCTGTCAGGGGGAGAAATGTCAATGTATGAACAGCAATCTGTCATTTCCCCAAGTCAGTCCCACCCCCCCTTCGGTTAGAACACACCTAGGAAACATACTTAACCCCTTCCTCGCCCCCTAGTGTTAACCCCTTCCCTGCCAGTGTCATTTTTATAGTAATCAATGCATTTTTATAGCACTGATCACTATAAAAATGCCATTGGTCCCAAAAATGTGTCAAAAGTGTCCGCCATAAGGTCGCAGTAGCGATAAAAATCGCTGATCGCTGCCATTACTAGTAAAAAAATATATATTAATAAAAATGCCATAAAACTATGCCCTATTTTGTAGACGCTAGTAGATGCTATAACTTTTGCGCAAACCAAACAATAAAGTGGCCCGGTCATTGACCAGCAATATGGTCCGGGTCTAAAGTGGTTAAGGACAGGGCCTATTTTTTTACACTTGGGGTTTACAAGTTAAAATATTTTTTTTTGCTAGAAAATTACTTAGAACCCCCAAACATTATATATTTTAGACATCCTAGAGAATAAAATGGTGGTCATTGCAATACTTTATGTTACACCGTACTTACAAATACATTTTATTTTATTAAAAAATAACGTTACGCCGAGTAAATTTATACCCAACATGTCACGCTTCATAATTGTTCCTGCTTGTGGAATAGCGACAGACTTTGATACTTAAAAATCTCCATAGACGAAGATTAAAAACGTCTACAGGTTACCAGTTACAGAGGAGCTTTTTTTGCTAGAATTGTTGCTCTTGCTCCAACGATCACGTCGATACCTCACATGTGTGGTGTGAAGACGGTTTACATATGCGGGCGTGACTAACATATGCGTTTGCTTCTGTGCGCAAGGACAGCGGGAAGGGGCGCTTTAACCACTTAACCCACGGACCATATTGCTGGTCAAAGACCAGGTCACTTTTTGCGATTCGGCACTGCGTCGCTTTAACTGACAATTACGCGTCGTGCGGCGTGGCTCCCAAACAAAATTGGCGTCCTTTTTCTCCCACAAATAGAGCTTTCTTTTGGTGGTATTTGATCACCTCTGCGACAATTCTGAAAAAAATGAATAATTTTTACTTTTTGCTATAAGAAATATCCCCCAAAAATATATAAAAAAACATTTATTTTCCTCAGTTTAGGCCAATACGTATTCACGCAATAAGCGTTTATTGATTGGTTTGCGCAAAAGTTATAGCGTTTACAAAATAGGGGATAGTCTTATGGCATTTTTCTTAATATTTTTTTTTTTACTAGTAATGTCGGCGATCAGTGATTTTTATCGGTACTGCGACTTTATGGAGGACACTTCGGACACTTTTGACACATTTTTGGGACCGTTTGCATTTCTATAGCGATCAGTGCTATAAAAATGCATTGATTACTATAAAAATGCCACTGGCAGTGAAGGGGTTAACACTAGGGGGTGAGGAAGGGGTTAATCATGTTCCCTGGGTGTGTTCTAACTGAAGGGGGGTGGACTGACATGGGGACATGACAAATTGCTGTTCATACATTGATAGGTAATTTCCCCCCTGACAGGACCGGGAGCTTTGTGTTTACACACATAGCTCCCGGTCCCCGCTCTGTAACGAGCGATCGCGTGTGCCCGGCGGCGATCGTGCCCTCCGGGCACACACACGGGACTCGGGGGCGAGCGAGCACCGGCTGCGTGCACCCGCCCCCTAGTGGCCGCTTTAGAGCCGACATAGACCTATAGGCTCTCGCCCAGGAGAGCCAACCTGCCGCCGTATAACGGCGGTGCGCGGTCGGCAAGCAGTTAACTGATTCCTTTTAAAAACTATTAAAAATAGATACAAATCAATCATATAATGTACCTGTAGTTTTAGTTTCGTTTTTCATCTTTGCATGTTATTTCCTGCCTCTGTGCTATACAGAGCCATAGAGCAGTAATGGTTGGAAAACGAAACTAGAAGCTCCCAGTACTGTGGTCATCAGGAAACAGACAACAGGAAGTGTCCACAACAGAGAAGAATTACAGCAACATCAGAGCAAAAAAAAACCCCAACGAACAATGAGGACATGAAACCAGGACTGCAGTAAGCTGCAGTAAGCTATTTAGCTAAAAAAAAAAAAAAATCCTTTAGTGACGCTTTAAATGCATAAAAAAAAAAGTAAAGTACCATTGACCCAAGATGTCCAATAAAATGCTGCAGTGGAGGCACGCCTCTCAAAGCAGTGTCATAGAAGGGGGCATGTGACTAAGACCCCTTTCACACTGAGCCGCGCCGGTAAAATGGCGCTATTTTTAAGGCCGAAGCTATGGGCAGATTTGCGGCGCTATTCGCCAGGTAGCTGGGCGCATTTAACCCCAGCTAGCGGCCGAGAAAGGGTTAAAGCCGCGCACAATGAGGGCGGTATAGCTGCGCTGTCCCATTGATAGCATTGGTGGAGGAGCGGTATAAACACCGCTCCTAAGATCCAGCCCATCTGTCTTACCTACAAGGAAAAAGCATGGGTTTATGGGTAGAAGATTTACCCACAATCCCATGTTTTTCTGACACAGGTAAAAGGGAGAATGAGAATCTGCTGTTTGCTGAAAAGATACTGTTATAATCAAGCTAAAATCATATACTATTATTATTATATTATTTATTTTATTATTGTATTATTATTCTATGTAATAAGATCATTTATTATTTATCTATTTACTGTGAAATTACTAGTTTGAAGTTATAACTTTAAACTTCAGGCAACGATTTACATTTTTTTTACAGGTTACATCAGGGCTGGACTGGGACAGAAATTTGGCCCTGGACTTCATCCAGACTGGCCCACTTTGACAGGTCTCTCCCATGGCGGCCGGACAACTCCCGCACCCCCCCCCCCCCCCCGGCTACCAAAGCCCCTTTCCCCCTTCACTAGCCACTAGCCGTTCTACTTTATTAGAGTAGAACGGCTGGTACTGGTACTCTTATTACGTAGTACCAGTGGTGAAGCTAGACATTATTTCACACAGGGCAAAGAATCAGTTCAGTACCCCCCCCCCCCCCTTATGGGACAAGATTAGGCAAACGTGAGAAACTCCCAGGCCATAGCTGTTGAGTCAGCTGTCTGTCCCCTCCCCATGCTCCTCTGTCGTCCCTCCTCTCCTCCCCCTGCTTCTTTGTTCCCCCCAGGTGAGCGATGCGAGAAGGGAGAGACAAAAAAGCGGAGGGGGGGCGGCGGTCTGCTGTCACTGAAGTCGGCCCACTGAGCCATCGGCCCACCGGGAAACTCCCTGTAGTCCCAATGTCCAGTCCATCCCTGGGTTACATGTATAGAGTTACAGAGGAGGTCTAGTGTGTAATCTGTGTGTAACCTGTGTGTATCCTGTGTGTATCTGGCTCTCATACTAGCCTAGCCCGTGACTCACCAGTCACTGACCTCACCACACGTCCCAAAGTAGCACTAGTGTTCATTGAACTCCATGAGCAGCAGGTAAAGCACATGGACATTTGTGGTCTCTGCTAGAACGTACAAATGACAAACTCCCCCTCATACAGACCATGCCATACGACTCCAATTACACACTGGTTACCCTCACAATGGTGAACTGTCTGTGACACCTGCTGGGTGACGTCACCCGACACCTTCCCTCCCACTTCGCTCTGCAGTGATGCGGGTGAAAGAGAGAAGGGGCGGGGCTGTGTAGTCAGCACCAGTGGGCGGGGACGGTGTGACGCCTGCCGGCAGTGGGGCCCGCCTCCTGTAGCCCTGGAACACGGCTGCTTGGCTCTTCCAGCGGCGAGTTGGCGGCTCGCAGTGAGGCGCTGGAGGTGGAGAAGGAGGAAGGGGGAGAGCCTGGAGAGCCTGCAGCACCTTCCATTCATTCCCAGGCCGCCCGGCAGCCGGCTTCATCTACGTCTACTGGATAGAAGGTGAGAGGTCACCGCCTCCGTCCGGACTGTGTGTGGGCACTGGCACGTCTCCGGCAGCTTCTGTGCCCATGTACTGGATGGTGGAGAGCGTGAGTTGTTGGGGGTGGTGACAGCGCCTATTTATAGCGTCATTTACAGCTTCTGTCTGACCTGTACATGGTGTTTACAGGCTCTAATGTGGGGAGACAGCTTCCAGCAGTGCCAGCAGCTTCATCTATGAGTGTCGTGGGTTCTGATTGCTGGTCTGTAGGTTCACATAGCTGGTCCATGTGTGCCCGGGGGTTCTGATAGCTGATCCGTGGGTGCCGGGGTCCTGACGGCTGATCCTAGGGGGTCCTGACGGCTGATCCTAGGGGGTTCTGATAGCTGATCCGTGGGTGCCGGGGTCCTGACGGCTGATCCTAGGGGGTCCTGACGGCTGATCCTAGGGGGTCCTGATGGCTGATCCGTGGGTGCCGGGGTCCTGACAGCTGATCCGTGGGTGCCGGGGTCCTGACGGCTGATCCTAGGGGGTCCTGACGGCTGATCCGGGGGTGCTGGGGGTCCTGACGGCTGATCCAGGGGGTCCTGGCGGCTGATCCGGGGGTGCTGGGGGTCCTGACGGCTGATCCGGGGGTCCTGACGGCTGATCCGGGGGTGCTGGCGGTCATGACGGCTGATCCGGGGGTGCTGGGGGTCCTGACGGCTGATCCGGGGGTGCTGATGGCTGATCCATGGGTGCCGGGGGTGCTGATGGCTGATCCATGGGTGTGGGGGGTGCTGATGGCTGATCTGTAGGTGCTGTGCGTTCACATAGCTGATCCATGGGTCCCGAGGGTGCTGATGGCTGATCTGTAGGTGCCGTGGGGCCCCATAGCAGATGTGTGGGTTCTGATGGCTGATCTGTGGGTGCCAATGCGTTTCTATAGCTGATCTGTAAATTGCTAGGGGTTGTTGCAGCCGGTCTGTGGGTTGCTAGGGGTTGTTGCAGCCGGTCTGTGGGTTGCTAGGGGTTGTTGCAGCCGGTCTGTGGGTTGCTAGGGGTTGTTGCAGCCGGTCTGTGGGTTGCTAGGGGTTGTTGCAGCCGGTCTGTGGGTTGCTAGGGGTTGTTGCAGCCGGTCTGTGGGTTTCTAGGGGTTGTTGCAGCCGGTCTGTGGGTTGCTAGGGGTTGTTGCAGCCGGTCTGTGGGTTGCTAGGGGTTGTTGCAGCCGGTCTGTGGGTTGCTAAAGGTTCTATCTCTGTTGGTAAATAAGGCCTGTACTTGTCTTTGCCTACAGACAATAGAAACCGTTTGCCAACTTACTTATTTACTGCTTGAAAGATTTGTCTTTAGAGGTGTTTGTCCTACTGATGTCTGTTATTCATAAAACATAAAGTGTAACTAAAGGCAAAACTTTATTTATTTTTATTTTTTCTTTCAGTTTTGGAGTGTAGAGTGATTAGAACACCTGTCCGTTTTTATTTCTGTATGTGTCTTCTTAAAAAAAAAAATTCTTCCCCTTTTTTTCATTTTCCCATTATCAGTGAAAGTAAAAGAAAATCCCAAATTCTGGGTTGTCCCCAGAAAAGCAATATCGGGGAAACCATCCAATGGGGACACTAGTTCTGGTGACCTGGAAGTGCCCAAAGACTTTCCTTTTAATTTTCAGGGATTTCCTCTTTGGAACAGGAAGTGAAGGGAAATCTCTGCAATTGGACATGGATGGTAAAAAAAAAAAACAAAAAAAAACGTCAGGGGTGGTTATAACCCTCCCTTGCTCTAGCCAAAATAAATGTTTGTCCCTAGTTCCCAGAGGAACTATTTCACTTTGCACAGAGTAGTGTCATTTTTTTTTCTCTCCTGCCATATGTGTCCCATTGGGGAGACTTCCCTTCACTTCTGTCCTGTAGAGTCAACAGGATGTTCAAGGAAATCTCTCCAAGGTGAGAGAAATGTCTTCTGCACTGTCGCTGGAACCCATGTCCTCACTGTAAAATTTTCCCTTTTTACAGCTCGGAATGTGGAATTTTCTCCACATTGATCCGGTAATAATACTTACCATAATGAGTAGGATAAATCTCCTTCAGACAAGCGTCTACTCGCTAGTGTCTGCTATTTATTTATTTTTATTTATTTCTTCTAGCAGAGAAAGTCGCCCCGTGCACACTTTACCGCTGAGGTCAGATTTGTACCTTGTGGCAAGCACACGTGACTGCTCATCCGAGTAGTTACATGCAATTAGGGGTTCTGACCGGCCCTGGACACGGATAATTTGCACCCAGGTCCAGTGTTTCTGTCCCCTTTACTAACTAACACAGCTAATCATCCAGTTTGTATGCAGCCATAGCTGAGTGCTACTGCGTCCACATGTGACGTTTAGCATTTAACTCGCAGCTTATTCCCTTGTATGAATGAACCCCGAATAGAATAGAAGAGGGATCTACTCCTCTTTATGACTGCACAGTGTTTGTCTCTACACAATGCGATTCTTCTTGTATTTGCGGCTAGTTATATTTATACTAATGTAATGATAAAAATACCTAGGATTGCAGTCACAGTGGAACCTTGGTTAACAAGTGTTTTGAAGACGAGCAACTTAAAAAAAAAAAAAAAAAAAATCCTGACTTGCGAGTGTTGTACAGCAAAACAAGCAGAATTCAAGCTAATGGGGTGTGCAGTACCGCATTTGGCCACAGGTTAGGGGGCGCCGGTGATACTCGGAATGGTATGGATACTTTCGGAAATACTCAGTTCCCAAGTGTTTCCGAGTTAAGCCGAGCGGTTCCCGAGCCTCTCTGGCATTGCCCCCCACCTCTTGCCACATGTGGTATTGAATGCAATGGAAGTCAATGCGGAACTAATTATCTTTGTTTCCATTGACTTCTATGGGGAAACTCGCTTTGATTTGCGCGTGCTTTGGATTACAAGCATTCTCCTGGAACGGATTATGCTCATACTCCAAGGTTTCACTGTATTGTCAGGCAACTCATTGTATTTAAGCCACTTGTAGTAGTTTAAAGGGTATAAAATAGTACAAAGTAGGGATCGACCAATATAGTTTTTTTCAGTACTGATATTTTGGCCACCTCCCGGGCCGATATTCTGTACATTACATTTATTTTTTATTTTTACACTATCCTTTTTTACCTTTTTTTTTTCATTTTATCACTATTATTGCTGTCACAAGAAATGTAAACATCCCTAGTGAGGGGAGCTGTGGTGGCTCAACGTGATTGGCACTGCGCTGACAAGCCATTCACCTCTGCAGCCAAGGGTTCGGATCCCGGTCTCGGCTACATGTGAATTGAGTTTGGTGGTCTCAGCCCAGCTCCCGGTGGGTGTGCTATGCAAGGTACGCCTGTGCTTAGTACGCCCACCCCCCCCCCCCCCACAAAAACCACCACACTTGCACGCACACGAAATTGGTTTAAAACACATGCACTTTGGCCATGCGGTCTCCTAAAATAAAGAGAGGCGAAGGACCTACGGGGCTGGCTGGGTGGGCTAGGCCCCCTCACTCCCTCATAGGGGGAGTCCCTCTGCCCCATTGGGGTCCCGTTGGGCCCCAGTTGGGCTCCCAAGAGGAGCAGGTAGGGTGGGGTGAGTGGGAGGCCCCCCTTCACACCCGCCATTGCCACCAGGGGCATGGAGAAGGATGGCGATTGCCTCCGGGGGGAGGGTCTGCCTACTCCCAACTCCTGCAGTCCGGCTCCTCTCTCTCGAGTTCACGCACAAAAATACACTTTAAAAAAAAAAAAAAAAACATCCCTAGTGACAATAATAGGCCGTGACAGGTACCAGGGCCGTCTAAATAGCATCATGGGCCCCTGGGCAAAGTAATGACAGGTAATGATGAGTGCAGGTAAACAGACATCAAGTAGGTAGGAGGAAGACTGCCTCCCCTGTGCATCTATCACTCTCAGTGCCATCATGGGGCTCCCAATTATGGGGCAGCATGGGCTCAAGGACCAGCTGCTTTGGGGAAAATGCAGGGGCCCCCATGCAGCTGGGGCCCCTGGGCAATGCCCAGGTGTGCCCTCTCATTAAGACAGCCCTGACAGGTACTCTTTATGGAGGGATCGGGGGTCTATAAGACCCCAAACCCCTCCTCTGCACTTCAAGGTATTCAAAATGTCATGACATCGCTTCCAGGTTACTAGATCCGAGACCAGAACGAAGCATGTCTGCCGGCTGGTTGCTCGGGCCTCTCCGTGGGACAGGGGTGCCCGGGCAAGCGGTGAGACAGGGGTGCCCACGTGAGCGGTGGAGACATCCCCTCCTGCTGCTTGTATTAGCTGAGCGGCTGCAAAGCCGCATCGGTTGTTGGTACAATAAAGCTGACTGTCCACTCTAAAGAACTGTACTGAGGTCATGCATGCACCAGTAAAACCCCTTGAAACAATGTAGGTTTGTGACCGATACTTCCAAAAAAGCAAATATCGGCCGTCGATAATCAGGCGATCTCTAGTACAAAAGTACTATAAGCTGCCTCCAGGCGGCAGGATCTTCTGTGACTTGTAGTCCTACAGCAACAGTGGGGGTACAGGTCTCCTGCGACAACTGTCAAGGTGCCAGTCAGTCATAGGTGTCATGTGACAGCTGACCCAGGAACAAAGTGTTCCTGAAAAACAATCCAAATGTTGGCAGGGAGTGAGGAATTCTTAGAATAAAGGACAAAGTCTGGCTCCTCCCTGGGGATGTCGTACAGCCACCCTCTCCACTCCGCAGATTGCGCCCTGACAAGGTAATTACAGATCTGACAAGCTTCCATTGGCATGTTACTTTGTTGTAACGTTGGACATCTCAGCCCATGATTAGGCTTCCCGTTTGCTGTCCCGGTACTCGTCATTGTTTTGGAGCGATCTGTGCATGTGACTAATGTGCGGCTGTGCATTTTGTCCGGTGATTGCCAAGTTTTTGAACTCGCTATACTGGTTGTTTGGGATAAGTATAGTATCGTTGGCATGTCTGCTGGCATCTCTGAACAGATACACAGCACCACTTTCCCGTCAGAGGTTCAGTACACAACTGTTGAAATATGAAATACTATTCTTCAGGGGCCTGATTTCTTGTGACTGCCAATATCATTTGTGTGCCAACTTCCATAGTAGGGGCCAACCTCGTATTATTGTGCCCGGGAATGGGGTTGCATTCTTGTAGCAATCTGGCTAATTCATGAGCCTCTTAGAAGGATTAATACATTGTTTATACTGACAGATTTTTGCTAGTAAGTAACTCTTTACGTTCTTCTTTTATATGGTGAGGACAGCATTCTGATTGGCTGATTGTGAGTGTTGGATTGTACCAGAGAGCAGACAGTTTGGGGGAGACGTATTCTGAATCTGGAGCAGCCGTGTATGGTAGCCAATCAGCTTCAGCTTGTTCAATTAAAGAGGAACTGCAGTCTTCTCACATAATTCGTAATAAAAACGGCTTTGCCATTCTGACGCTTCCCTCCAACCACTTTGCATATTATTTTATATATACTGTGATTCTGTACTTGCCAAATATGCTGCAGAAATCTCTCTTCACTGAGTTTGGCTGCATTCATTTTAATTGTGAGCAACTGAAGCTGCTGCCTGTTCACTTCCTGTATTTACACCGACACACTGGCACACCTCCAGCTCTGCAGATTTCATTGGCCCTCTTTTGCCTCACCCCCCCCCCCCCCCCTATTTCTGGCAAACTCTAATGGGAGTGAAAGAGAGCTGTGCATGATGTCATAAGCCTAGGATTTTTACCAGACCAGAAACAGGAAGAGGGCTGTATAAGGTATTTACTGGCAGTAAAACATTTATTTTTCTATCAAAAGTTAAAACAACGAGGGCAGAAGATTTAATAGATGGAAAGATGAAAAACTGACTGAAGGTCCTCTTTAAAGTGGTACTATAGGTTCAGTTTAAAAAAACAAACATGTCATACTTCCCTCCACTGTGCAGTTCGTTTTGCACACAGTGGCCCCGAACGTCCTTCTGGGGTCCCTCGGCAGCTGTCTCTGCTCCTCCTTGCAAGACCTAACCCCCTCTGGGAAGCGCTCTCCTGGGGGCGTTACCTTGCGGGCGTGCGGTCATGGCCTCTGAGTGTATGAATCGGCCCCGCCACATCAATTGATAGCAGCGGGAGCCAGTGGCTGCGCTGCTATCAATCTAACCAATGAAGAGCCAACAAGCCGTTTGGAAAGCAACGTGGGATCGATCCCACGGAAGTTCGGGGCTTAGGTAAGTAAAACAGGGGGCTCGGGGGGACCGGAGAGTGCAAGGTGTTTTTTCACCTTAATGCATAGGATACATTAAGGTGAAAAAACATAAAGGTTTACAATCCCTTTAAGCTTTGGCAATAAAAACTGGAAGCTAATTCGCTTCTTTGCAGAGCTGCACTCTCCAGCTTCAGTACCTAACCCCCTTTGTGTGTCCAGTTTTCATGCTTTTGTATCTGAATTGCTCTTCTTCCATTAGCACTTTTGTATCAAATGCAGTTGACACAGTTTTAATATTTTATACCCCAGTACAACACATGGCAGTGTGTTACAGTGCACTACTCGGGCACATTGTGGAGGTGCATTTGACTACCATAAAAAAAAAAAAAAGTCATTGCACATAATGTGTGTTGCAGATGCATTTGTAATACCACCTTTATCTTCAATCTACTGGCTCAGTTGGCGCGAGTGACGCCGATCATACAGTGATCCTCTCTACCTCTTCCGTTCAGAAAACTGTCTTGTATTTGATAAGCAGAACACAAGGATTTTTCTGATGAGGGGGAAGAGGAGACGAATATCCAGATCTCCACCAATCCATCCAGAAGAAGCCTTGCTTTGATAAGAATAACTCTAGGTTTACACCTTTAACATTTTTGAGGCCCACATTTGCGTGGGCATGGCAGCGTTTCCATTTCATTAGGCTTCAGTATCTGTATTTCCCGCAGATTTTTAAATCATGGCCTGCAGGGAAATCCCATGGTCATTTTAGCCATGCAATTGTCCTTTCAGATCATGCACACACTGCGCGATTTTACATGTGTTGGGGGTGCTATTTAAAAGGAATGGCAGGCCTGTCTGTTTTCTGATAGAAGCACATTTTCATTGTGCGTGTGGGAATCGCTGTGCTACCCGCACGCATAGGTCTCTCTATCTAAATATATATACTGTGTTTACGAGAGAGATATATATCTCTATCTCAAACACTTTTATTTTTTTGGCGTTTTTACTCTAAAATACATGTCATGAGGTAAACCTAGGGCTACCATTGCTGGTCTTCTGGAAATACCTGGCTGCCTTGCTTTGTCTGGTGGTTGACTTTATTCCACAAACATTCAGAACCCTTTAGGCTGTCCATCACTTAGTAACCACATAGGAGAAGCAGATTATTTTATTCAAATCTCTGCTGTTGTATACAGTGTGCTTTTACGACTGTCTCCCAGACTCATGCCTGCAGTAGTTTGAATGTGCTTTACATGAAGGACAATGAGAGGCTTCCTCATTCAGATCCCTTCATCATACTTGGAAAGCCACATTCCCCAAGGCATTTACACCTACTCATTTCTAAAACGGTCACTTGCAGATTAAGAGACCCTAGTAAAAACTTGTCCCTACAGGTAAGCTTATAATAAGTCTTACCTATAAGTACCGTAAATATCTCGTAAAACCAATCTTCAGCCTCTAATTCATGACCCCTCCTCCGGTCCTCTGCATAAATAGGGCTGTTTTTGTTCCCCCCCCCCCCCTTTTTATTTACTTTTTACATTTTTTTTATTGAAATGTCCATCCGCACTAACCTTTGCATGTAGGCGAATGATCTGCATTATCCTTCTTTTGCCTCCTGGGATATGCATGTCGCACATGCCAGGAGGCAAAGCCTTTCATTCACTAAAAGATGAGGGTGGGCCTAGTGCCATGTCATCAGGAGGAATGCCAGCTGAACCTGGAACAGTTGACAGCCTGTTGATGACGTCATAGGAAAACATGGTGAAGAGAGGACGATTATACTTTTCAAAAGTAAAAACAAATCTAAAAATACAGGAAGTACATATTAATGTGGCATAAAAGAGGAACTTCCTGTCCCGTGCTTTAAAAAAAAAAAAAAAGTATTTCCTTTTTCTTGGTCGACAATAAACATACGCTAGTGAATTTGTTGATCTGCTGTGATCCACTGGTCTGAGCATACATGTCAGGTCCCATGGTGCTATCTTCCTCGCTGATGCCTGTTGTCCCTTGGTGGGTTCAGCCAGCCTGCTAATGATACACCGAAAGTCAGTTTTACTAAAGCTTTAGATCAGGGGTGCCCAACCTTTTGAAGAGCAAGGGCCATTGAAGCGACCTGGTAACCGGTCACGGGCCACAATGAGCGGAGCAGGTGGATGGCAGCCCACTCGGCTCTCAGCACAACAAACTCGCAGGCAATTGGATCAATTTGAAAGCAGTCCAGTAACCACTGCAGAACAGATATGCCCATTTATACACTGTAAGTTTAGTAATAAACTTACCTTTTATAACAGTATTCTATTTTATTCCATCCCAGAGCAGGAGGTTGCGGGCCATATCAGAGGGCTCCGTGGGCCACATGTGGCCCCCGGGCCACTGGTTGGACACCCCTGCTTTAGATCCACCCTCCTCCAGGTGTTTTTTAGAAGCTGAAGCCTCAAGGAATATCTCAGGAGGTGCCCGAAACGGGAAAACCACATCATTATCACCTAGGTGAGAATGAAGTCAGGGGGTGGGCTGCAGTGGAAAGAAAAAAGGGGAACTTTTTAGATTGCAGGAGAGCTATAATAGTCCAAAAAGTAAACGTTTGTTATGTTATTGGGAGTATTTAGAGGTGTTAACTGTGTCTTAGCCATGCCCTGAAAAATAACAGTACACTTCCTGGTGTGTAAATGTTCCTAGGCACTGTGCCTACAGCTTTATAGCTGTATATCTGCAGTGTGAGACCTAAGGCACTGTTACCTCTGACTACTAGTCTTCGCAGATTTGGAGTGAGATCTTGTCAAAGTGAGCGTCCATGTTATTACATAAAACATAAGCACCAGCACACTACTTGCAGTACTCGCCCTTACAGCGGATGCATGCAATGCTAACAAGGCGACTGGTGCTGTTATAGTACAGGCCAAAAGAATGCAAGATCACCAGCATACCATCTTCACAAATGCAGACGGGGCATTTATTCGCCATCCTCAGAAAATTACATTTTTGAAGATGCTGAGGATACGAGGTATGGGCAGACCGCTACACTGACACTCTGCAGGAGCCTGAGATTGCACCCAAGATCTGCTGCTTTACAGGCTTCTAATAAAAAGGATATAATAAATATTTAGCAAGGCAAACTTTTCCTTTTAAAGGTGGCATTCTGACCAACACAGTAGGGGTTTCATTCTTCCCTCTTAGCCCCCTATGAAATGGACTTGGTAAGGGCTTCCCTAAAACCTTAAAAGTTAATTTAGGGTTTCCTCTGGGATAAAAAGGTTATTAAAGCAGAGGTTCACACAAAAAGTGAACCTTCACTTTTGGATCCCTCTGAGACAGGTATTTGCACTACTTCTGGGTCTGATCCCAGCGGGGAATCCAGCCTGTGACGCCCCCCCGCTGTCTTCTGGGAAACACTGTTCCCAGGAGAGAGCGGGGACCAATAACGGCGTGCCGCGATCCTTGCGCATGCACAGTAGAGAATCGGGCAGTGAAGCCGCCAGACTTCACTTCCTGATTCCATCACCTAGGGTGGCGGTGGAAGCAGCCGAGGACCTAGCACTTGCTCAGCCTCGGCTGCTGACATCTCGGGCATACTGGACAGTTAAGTGTCTATTTTTTTAAAAGTCAGCAGCTGCCGTATTTGTAGCTGCTGACTTTAAAAAAATAAAAATAATTCGGCGGAACCTCCGCTTTAAAAGCTTAGTCCTTAAAGCAGATCTCCAGGCTCCTTCAGAAAAATGTAAAAGTCAGCAGCTATGGAATACTGTAGCTGCTGACTCTTAATATTGGGACACTTGCCTGTTCTGGAATCCAGCAGTGTCTTCACCCCAGTTTTTTCTCACTTCGTCTTTCAGGACAGCACTTGGAGAGAGCACAGCTCCACCCACTTCCCAGGAAACACTGCAGTCACTGCTATAACTTCCGCCCACCTCCACCATGGCCTCAGTTGTAGTGTTTCCTCCGGCCATGGTGGAAGCGCTGCAGGGAACCAGGAGGATGCTGGACTCTCTCCAGGGGGAGACGGATTAAAGGCATACCTGCGATCGGTTGTTTTCTTCAGGAGGCAGACCCTACCTCCCCCCTGACGCGTGGGGGACGTTTCGGTGCTCCCCTCTTCTCGAGCCCGGCGAGGGTAAAGGCTGCCGGGGGTTCCGCACCAATAGGCTGGGCATTGCGGGCCAGGTTGGGGGCGGTTAGATGCCGGTCTCCTGGGGTCCGCGATGTCCCGGTATGGAGAGCGGGCGACGTCATTTCCGGTGGAGGCGGGACTTCCGGCGGTGTGTGGCGGCTTCCGGTTCCGGCCGCTGGAACGCAGAAGGGAGGGGCAGCCTCGGCGGTGCAATTTCCGGTTCCCACAGCGGTGGGGTTAACCGGGACTTTTCAAAAGGAGGCGCACAAACGATCGCCGCGTTCTGGGAGAATGGAGCCAGAAGACGCAGCGGAGGTGGCGGGAGCAGGAGCCACATGCACCAGCCCGGCCCAGGTAGGAAAACAGCGGTTTAAGTCTACCTGGTTCCTTGTTATGTCCCTCCTACTGCCCCTTTTGGGGAGAGGAGCCTGCCTCACTCACCCTAGTCACGTCCCTGGGAGAGTGTTGTTTGTTTGGTACAGCGGTGATGGGACCTGGTGTGTTTTTTGTTCACTGGCTGTTTTGTGGTGGTGGTGGTTTGGGTCTGAGACACAAAAAGTTAAACATGGGGTTGTTGTCTTTTGTGTTTTTCAGAAAGCTAAAGAGAAGCTAAAAATTGCAGTGCCCCCGCCTAAGAAACGGTGTGCTACCTGCAAAGCAACCCTTAAAGGGTCTTGGACTAAACCGTTATGCAAGGCATGCATCGCGGACATAGTCAAAGGGGAAGCCTCTACTAGTGCAGCCTCCGAACAACCCAAAGAGATACTCTCTTCCTTTAGGAAAGAGCTAGAAGAGACCCTTCAGTCGTTTCGCTCCTACTTGGACAGAGGGGCGGCGTCAGGGTCAGCAGCTAAGGCCTCCACTAGTGCACCTTTGGATTATAGAGGGGCAGGTAGTGAGTCCGAGGAGGAAGAGCCTAGCAGCCTAGTCTCAGGGTCAGAGGCGGAAGAAGAAGATACAGGAGAATCTTCTTCTTCACGTTACAAGTTATCCTTAGAAGAGGTGGATGACTTACTAAAAACTATTCATTCCACCTTAAATATTAAGATGGATAAGACGCATTTGTCTCTGCATGACAAGATGTACCAGGGTTTAGACGAAGTCAAGCATCGAACCTTTCCAGTACATAGAGTATTGTCAGATGCGGTCAGAAGGGAGTGGAAAGACCCAGAGAGGGCTCCTTTCTTTTCCCGATCACTTAAGAGGAGATTTCCTTTTGATGAGGATCCAGTGCAGGTATGGAATAAGAAACCTAAGCTGGATGCTGCTTTCTCAAAGGTATCCCGAAATACGGACTTGGCCTTTGAGGATACGGGCACCTTAAAAGATCCCCTAGATAAAAGAGCAGAGGCGCTCTTAAAAAAGGCTTGGGATGCCTCCCTGGCCAACCTCAAACCGGCTATGGCATCCACAGTAGTGGCCAGGAACCTTGAGCATTGGTTGGAACAGCTGAAGGGTCACATTGAGTCTGGGACCTCACGCAGAGAGTTGCTAGAGTCCTTCCCGATTCTTCTGAAGGCAGTAGGCTACATGGCGGATGCCTCAGCCGAGTCAGTGAGAATATCAGCCCGTTCCTCGGCCCTAGTGAATTCGGCCAGGAGGGCTCTCTGGGTCAAAACCTGGACTGGGGACACGGCTTCGAAGGCTAAGTTATTCGGACTGCCCTTCGATGGAGATTTGGTATTTGGCGCCGGTCTGGACACTGTTCTGGATAGGACGGCGGATAGGAAAAAAGCCTTCCCCTTAAAGAAGGTAGTACCGCGGACCAGGAAAAATTTTCGTCCTTTTTTCCAGCCCCAAGATCCTAAAGAGATACAAAAAGGTCAGGGTGGAAGGTCCTGGCGGCCTCAGAGAGGTAGAGGGAGACCCGGGGTGTTTCGCTCCCCTAGCCAGCCCGCTAAACCCCAGTGACGGTCGCCCGGCTGTGGGAGGACGTCTTCAGTCGTTCCTTCCACAGTGGGCAAAGACGACTTCCAGTGCATACATCCTCAAGGTTATTGCAGAGGGCTACGCACTGGAGTTCTCAGAGAAACCACCGTCGCGTTTCTATGCGACCCAGCTGCCCAAGGATCAGGAGAAATCCAGGGCAATGATGTCGCTGTTAGAGGAATTTCTCCAACAGAGGGTGATCACCCCGGTACCCCAACAAGAACAGGGGGCGGGTTGCTACTCCCATGTTTTTCTAGTAAAAAAAACGGCAGGAAAATTTCGTTTGATTCTGAACTTAAAATTCCTGAATCGGTCAATCAAGTACAAGAGGTTCCGGATGGATACCATCTACTCGGTCAGAAGGCTCCTTCCTGCAGGTTGCTTTCTGGCTTCGATAGACCTAAGGGATGCTTATCTTCACATCCCGATAAAAGCCTCTTCTCAGCGTTTCCTGCGCCTAGCGATCAGGACAGGAAGCGAGATCAAACACTTTCAGTTCAGGGCCCTGCCGTTCGGTCTCTCCTCCTCTCCGAGGATCTTTTCGAAGGTGGTGGCGGAGGCCTTGGCACCTCTAAGGCTGGATGGAGTTTCGGTAATTCCATACTTGGACGACCTCCTGTTGTTCGCCAAGACGGAAGATCAGCTGCTCAAAGACCTATGGAGGACCCAGGCCCATTTGGAGGGTCTAGGTTGGATTATGAACAGAGAGAAGTCAAATCTAGTCCCCTCTCAGGTCATAGTCTTTTTGGGGTACACAATAGACTCCATCCAGGAGAGGTTATTTTCTACCAGAGGAGAAAATAATCAAGGTTCAGGCAGCAGTGAAGGCAGTGCAGACGAATCTGTCAGTGTCAGTTCGTGCAGCTATGTCCACCCTGGGACTTCTCACATCCTCCATTCCTGCGGTGCAGTGGGCCCGCCTGCATTCAAGGAGTCTCCAGCAGGCGATTCTACAGAATTGGACGCATGGAGAACCCCTAGAAAAGGAGATCAGGGTTCCAACCTCAGTAAAAAGGAAACTTTGGTGGTGGAGGGCTCACGCAAATCTGAGTCAGGGTCTAGTGTGGTCCTTCCCCGCTACAATGGTCCTAACTACGGATGCCAGCTCCTGGGGATGGGGTGCTCACCTCAGGGGTCAGTTGGCTCAGGGGTCCTGGTCCAGGGAAGAGTCCAAAAGGTCCTCCAATTGGAGGGAACTCAAAGCCGTTTGCCTAGGGCTTTGGGCCTTCCAGGAGATGATACAGGGTCAGCATGTCCAGATACTGTCGGACAATGCTACAGCGGTAGCTTATGTCTCAAGGCAGGGGGGCACGAGGAGCAGGGTTCTCCTGAACCTGGCCCTACACATGCTTTACTGGGCAGAGACAAACTTGGCATCTCTGTCTGCAGTACACCTAAAGGGCAGTTTAAACCACCTGGCAGACTTCCTAAGCAGGAGGAGGGTTCTGGAATCCGAGTGGAGTCTAAATTCAGAGGTGTCCCAGAAAATAGCAGACAGGTGGGGAACCCCTCAGATAGACCTGTTTGCGTCCCAAGCCAACGCCAAGGTTCCGGTTTTCTTTTCCCTCAACAGACTGGATCAAGCGGAGGGTCTAGATGCGTTGGTTCAGCATTGGCCCTTCCGTTTGTGTTATGCTTTCCCCCCAGTACAAATGATTCCATTAGTTCTGCGGAAACTTCAGGTAGAAAAGACGACTCTTATCCTGATAGCCCCATACTGGCCCAAAAGGCCTTGGTTTTCAACCCTGCTGAAACTGGCAATAGAACCTCATCAGCTACTTCCAGTCAGAAAGGACTTGTTATACCAGGGTCCTCTGCTCCATCCCAACGTGGATCGGCTCAACCTGGCGGCCTGGTTACTGAAGAGTTAATCCTGAGTAGGAAGGGTTTATCTAAGCGGTTAGTGGATACGCTACTTAGTAGCAGAAAGGAAGTTACCAGGGCGATTTATTTCAAGACCTGGAGGGTCTTTAATTCCTGGTGCAGTTCAAAGAATTGTGCCCCTATGAATAATATTGCGGTCCTGGAGTTTTTACAGGACGGGATGGACAAGGGTCTGGCAGCCAGCACCCTGAAAGCGCAGGTTGCTGCACTATCAGTATTTCTAGAGAGACGGTTATCTCTAGATCCCTATGTCATCAGATTTTTTAAGGCATTGGCCAGGGCTAGGCCTTCCCCCTTTAAGTTTTTTCCCAAGTGGGACTTATTGGTGGTTTTGGGGGGTCTGACAAAAAGACCTTTCGAACCACTGTTAGAAGCATCTTTAAAATTTTGGACCCTGAAAGCGGTCCTTTTAGTGCCCGTCACCTCGGCTAGGAGAATTAGTGAGCTACAGGCTCTTTCTATTGTGGAACCCTTCTTGACCATCTTCCCAGATAGAGTCGTGTTGAGGACAGATCCTGGGTTCCTTCCTAAGGTGGTATCGGCCTTCCATAGGACACAAGAAATAGTGTTACCTACCTTTTGTCCGGCGCCTTCCGGTTCAAGGGAAGAAGAGTTTCATACCTTAGATGTCAGAAGGTGCATTATGCACTACCTGGAAGTCACCAGGGAAATTAGAAAATCCAATTCTCTGTTTGTGTTGTTCTCGGGTGCACGTAGGGGGTACGGTGCTTCCAAAAGTACACTAGCCAGATGGCTCCGTATGGCTATCCATGAGGCCTATAAGGCTAGGGGTATAGAACCTCCCCCAGGGGTGGTGGCACATTCTACAAGGGCTGTGGCAACTTCCTGGGCAGAACGGGCTGGAGCTTCACCAAAGCTTATCTGCAAGGCAGCTACGTGGACGAGTTTTTCCACTTTTACTCGCCACTACAGGATGGATCTGCTCTCAGCGGCGGAGCAGTCTTTTGGCAGGAAGGTCCTGCAAGCGGTGGTCCCACCCTAGAGTAAGTACTCGGTTATCATCTCCAAGTGCTGTCCTGAAAGACGAAGTGAGAAAACCTTAGTTACACTTACCGGTAACGGTATTTCTATGAGTCTTTCAGGACAGCACCGATAACCCACCCTTCTCTCTTCTGGTGTATATATGTGTATATATATATATATATATATATATATATATATGTGTGTTGTACTAACATGTTTTGGTTGCTATGTTCTGCTTATCTCATTTCAGTATGGCCGGAGGTGCTCGTGTACAACTGAGGCCATGGTGGAGGTGGGCGGAAGTTATAGCAGTGACTGCAGTGTTTCCTGGGAAGTGGGTGGAGCTGCGCTCTCTCCAAGTGCTGTCCTGAAAGACTCATAGAAATACCGGTAAGTGTAACTAAGGTTTTTTTTTTGTAAGCAGCTCTCATAAGGGAAACTAGCCTTGCGGCTTAACAGCTGACTGCCTACTACGTACGCGTGAAGCGCACTGTGCTTTGTGAATGGCCTGTTGGCGGGGCAAGGAGAAGCGGGGCAAGGAGAAGCGGGGCAGGGATGAAGTCATCTGGAAGTGGGAGCATGTACCTGTCAAAACCAGGTACCCACTCTTTTCTTTACATGCTAAATATCTTAAGCCTAGGTTCACATTGGAGCGATTTGTCATGCAATTTGAGAGATCAAATCGCATGTCAAGTCGCAGCCTATCGACGGCAATGGCACTGTTCCAGTCGGTGCAACACCAATTTTGCGGCGCCGCACCGATTTGCAAAAGTAGTTCCTGCACTACTTTTGCCGATTTTAGGTGTGACTTCAATAGACATGTCTATCAAGTAGCACCTGAAATCGCGCTTATTTTGCTACTTTGAAATCACGCTACTTCAAGTGAAGTAGCGCAATTTCAAAGCAGCAGCAATGGTGAATACAAGTACAATTGTTTTTTGTTGAACATACCTGTTTTTGTGTGGAGTGGACACCTCTGGCACCAGCCTGATTCTATGGAAACAGTAACACTCATCTGGAAAATCCAGTTTGGACAATTTCAACTCCTCCTCCATCCTGAGAGACAGGTTTGGGGTATCTGTAGGAACAATCATGCATGTTTTAGGGAAATAATAAAGATTTGTTCGGTTTTCTGACCATCATATTAGATCATGGAATATAAATTAAAACATTGCATCAAGTAACTGAAACGACAGATCCCGTTGTAGTGAATGCCAATTCTTGTGATCTGGCAATGCTACCTCTGTGTGTAGGACTGTGAGTTAGAACTTTCCCTGGTTGTGAGAATTGACCCTTTGCCACTGTGGAGACCCTCTTCTGTAGAACTTTCTTACATTGCTAACAAAGGGCTGCTTGTTTTCCTCTGTACTACCAATGTGTACTTTCAGTGTTCAGCAGCTGCTAGCAATGTAAACTGAGAACTTCGACCATAATGACGTTGTGTCTGTACGGAAAATTCACTTCATTTGTAATGGTTAAATGCCACTCTGGATCTTGGAAGCTGGTCTAAACCTTTACTAGTAGAAAATAAGGTTTATTGTTTTGTATATGCAAAGTATTTTACCCAGTGCTGCAAAATGCTGGCCGGCAAACTTCTTCCTGAGTATGAATGAATGAAACCTTATATAGCGCAGCACATGCAAACTTAATCGGCTCTGGGCATACAAGGCGTGATGACATCAGTAGGAACGGCTACCATTTCTGGGGAAACATGCTTGGCAGACAGAAGTGGTAACCAAATGTTTAGGTAGAACTTCGGGAGGCCCGGTTCCCGATCACCTGATTGCTGTGATAGCCTCTGACTTCATCAGCTCGCCCCTACCACTCAGCGAATCAGAGAAAGCTTTGTATTCATTCAGCGCCACTCAGCCAGACTCTGTTTTTATTTCAGGTGTGAGATGGGAAGTCTGTGTCTTGCAGCCAGAACCAAGACCTGTGTACTGTATGTAGCTGAAGTTTCATGCAGTAAATACACTGTAGCACGTAGTGAAGGAAATGGTTTGTTTGGACCACTTTGGTTCAAACTATTTATTTAAAGTGACATGAAGCGTGGACATTGGCTTTAAGTTAGCCAATGAAGGGCATCACTTATACTCTAGAGCAGGGGTCACCAAACTGTGGCCCGTGGGCCAGATGGTGGCCCTTTGCTTGCCTTTATTCGGCTCTCCGGGTACTATTTCTTCCACTGATACAATGCACTGTTCCTTCCACTGATACCAAAGACGGGGCATTATTCATCCTACTGACAACAATGGGGTAATCTTCCTCCAACTAATACTAGAGATGGGGAACTAATTCTCCTACTGACACCTATGATGTTATTGTTTTACTCCCACTGACCACCAAGCCTATGGCAGTGTTTTACTTGCACCGATGCCAGGGCATTTTCTACTCCCAAAAGTTTGAAGGACAGGGACTCCAAATTTTAAAAAGAAAGGGCCAGTATACTGTCGTTCAAGCTTTAGGGGGGCCGGACTGTGCCCAGTGGGAGAAATAGTTGGTGTCAGTGGGAGGATTAATGCCCAATTTTTCTTGTCAATGGAAGGATTAATGCCCCATTGTTGGTGTCAGTGAAAGGAATAGTACCCATTTGTTGGTGTCAGTGGCAGGAATTCTGCCTCACTGTTGGTGTCAGTGGCAGGAATTCTGCCTCACTGTTGGTGTCAGTGGCAGGAATTCTGCCTCACTGTTGGTGTCAGTGGTAGGAATAATACTTCAAGGGCCGCATAAAGGAAACAAAAGGCTGCAGTCTGGGGACCTCTTCTCTAGAGAGGTTCTGCATTGATTAATGGCTAGCACTATATTTGCACTCGGCTCTCTTGTCAATGCAATCCTAGCAGCTAACTAGCCACGCCCCCTCCTGCTGCTGCCATCCGTGGCTTTCTCTGGCTCTCCCCACCCAAGGGACCACCACACAGCGACCGCTGACTGGCTTTCGGCTATAATAACCCAGAAGCAATGACCTGACATCCCTTCCGGTTTATCCGGGTGTCAATGGCGTCATTCTCAGAAATAAAAATCATTAAACGCTGTTCTTGGTGTGATTTTTTTTTTTCAATACTTTTAAGGGCAGAGGAGGGATTTGGGGTCTTATAAACACCAGATCTCTCCATAAAGAGGACCTGGCGCATGCCTATTGCTGTCACAAGGATGTTTACATTGCTTGTGATCGCAATAAAAGTGCTAAAAAAAATAATAATGTAAAGCAACATTGTACAAATAAGACCATTGACCCCCGCCCCAACCTCTGCACGCATACAGCGATCGTCCCACACGTGTGAGGTACCGCCGCAAAACGTCAGATCATATGCAGCAATTCTAGCACTAGACCTCCCCTTTTGAGTCTAAAGTGGTGACCTGTAAAGGCTTTTAAAGCGTCGCCTATGGATAGTAAAATATACGTAGTTTGTCGCTGGTGCACAGTTTTAAAGTGTGACATGTTTGGCATCTGTTTTTATATTGTACAAAAGTTGTGTTAGGTATTGTGTTTTTTTTTGCATTAAAAATATTTTTTTTTCCCAAAAAATTGCATTTGATAAAAACGCTGCACAAATACAGTGTGACATAAAAAATTGCAAAACCTACCAATTTATTCTCTATGGCCTATGTTTTAAAAAATATGTAATGTTTTGTGGTATTAAGTAATTTTCTAGCAAAAAATACGGATTGGAACATGTAAACAAAGTGCCAGAAAAACTTGGTCTGGAAGTGGTTATTCTGTGCAACAGATCCAACAACTAGATTATTCATTTACGGGAAATCTACTCAGTTACAGGGAAAGTGCGCTGGTCTTGCTTGGACTGATTACTTCTGTGGTAGCACTGCATACATGTTTTGGTCTTAGACATTTTATTTTCAGTTTTGCTTTCCTATAAATGTGCAGATAAGGACATCGGAGTACAGGAAAGAGGTTGGGTTTCATGTTACAATCCTACAACACAAAATACAAGTGATGACAGCTTCACATAGGAACTATTTTTGAATTTATGCCCGCTAAACTCGGCAGCAACATTACTTGCAGCTTTTCTGCAAAGTTCAGTAGCTGGAAGTAGGATGCATCATAGAAGTCTATAGGTCAGTGATGGTGGATTATAGAAGCTGAATACTCCCGATCCAAAAGGCCAAGAGGCTTTACCACTTCTACTATGCGCTTGCAGCTGCCGTACCCTGCAGCAGGAATCCGTAGATTAGATTCCTGCCGCTGGGATTCACTCCTCTATGGGCAGGCGAAAATCAGTGGGCCCACCTGTCATCCGATCCAAGATCGGCTCAAAACAGACGGATGACGATACGTTTGCCATCCATCCAGTGGATCGGATGAAAACTGACAGGCGGATACGTTTTCATCTGTTCTTGCATAGAGAACAGCGGATCTCCCTGCAGACACAGACCTGTCATCCGCTCAGAAGGGATCATCATAACGATCTCCCGCTGAGCTTGCGGGAGTCCATCCAGCGGATCCACCCGGGTGAAAGGGGCCTAAGGCTACTTTCACTCTGAGGTGCTTCTCAGGCACTATAGTGCTAAAAATAGCACCTGTAAAGCGCTTCTCCTGTCATTCCAGTGTGGAACAGTTCACTGGCAGGATGCAAAAAAAGTCCTGCAAGCAGCATCTTTGAGGCGCTTTATGAGAGGTGTACACACTGCACTATTAACCACTTGCTTACTGGGCACTTACACCCCCCTCCTGCCCAGGTAAAATTTCAGCTTCCGGCACTGCGTCGCTTTAACTGACAATTGCGCGGTCGTGCGACGTGGCTCCCAAACAAAATGTATGTCCTTTTTTCCCCACAAGTAGAGCTTTCTTTTGGTGGTATTTGATCGCCTGTGCGATTTTTATTTTTTGCGCTATAAACAAAAAAGAGCGACAATTTTGAAGAAAAATACAATATTTTTTACTTGTTGCTATAATAAATATCCCAATTAAAAAAAAAACACATTTTTTTTTCTCAGTTTAGGGCGATACGTATTCTTCTACATATTTTTGGTAAAAAAAAAAAAAAAAAAATCGCAATAAGCGACTGGTTTGCGCAAAAGTTATAGCGCTTACAAAATAGGGGAGAGAATTATTATTTTTTTATTTTTATTTTTTTTACTAGAAATGGCGGCGATCTGCGATTTTTATTGGTACTGCGACGTTGTAGCGGACACATCGGACACTTTTGACACATTTTTGGCGCCATTCACATTTATTCTGCGATCAGTGCTATAAATATGCACTAATTACAGTATAAATGTGACTGGCATTGAAGGGGTTAACACTAGGGGGTGAGGAAGGGGTTAAATGTGTATGCTAGGTGTGTTCTAACTGTAGGGGGAGGGGGGGGGTGACTGGGGGGGTGACCGATCTGTGTCCCTATGTAGGAAGGAACACAGATCGGGCTCCTCCCTTCCAGAGACAGGACATTGTCTCTGTGTGAGCCGGCAATGAGAGATGATCTATGAGAGATCATCTCTCATTGGCCCACAGATCGCATCACAAACGGCCGCTCTGATTGGCCGTTTGCCGCGATCTGTGATTGGCCGTGTCCAAGGGACACGGACAACACAGGGCTTCCCCGCAGCGTGCTGTACAGCGCGCGCTGGGAAAGCCAGAATGACATGCCGTCAAATGACGGCATGTTGGATTTTCAGGCCCGCGCTGTTGCCGTCATCCGACGGTAGCGCGGGCCTCAAGTGGTTAAAGCGGAGTTCCACCCAAAAATGGAACTTCCGCTTGTTCCACTCCTTACCCCCTTACATGCCACATTTGGCATGTAATTTTTTTTGGGGGGGGAGTAGGGGCTTCAGGAGGAGTGGGACTTCCTGTCCCACTTCCTGCTTCCGCCGAGGGGCTGGTAAGGCGATTAGGCGTAATCGCCTTATTTCAGCCCCTCCCTGTAGGCGATGGCCTAGGACACTGACAGGTCCTAGGCAATCGCCTGTCCAATCAGCGGCGAGCCGCGCCGCCCACGCATGCGCAGTGCGGCTCGCGCATGCGCAGTGGGTGCCCGGCCGTGAAGCCGAAGGCAGTTACGGCTGGGTGCCCATAGTTGGGATGGAGACACCGGCTGGGGAGGGGGGGAGAGGAGCGGAGCCCCGGTCGGCGTGTCGCTGGAAGCAGGAGCAGGTAAGTGAGTGTTTATTAAAAGCCAGCAGCTACACTTTTTGTAGCTGCTGACTTTTAATAAACACCATTTTTGGCTGGAACACCCCTTTAAGCGGGCACTTCTAACCCTTTTTCTGCCACTAGCAGGCATTAAAAGCGCCCGCTAACGGTCGAAAAGCGCCACAAAAACAATGGTAAAGTGCGGCACTTTACCTTTTACCCCCCAGTGTAAAAGTGCCCTTGGGGTTCTGCGTAGGAAAGATCAGCAGCTGAAGGTTAATAGACTCAAGGTAAATTAAAGGGGTAGTTCCCCCCAAAAACTTTTTTTTTACACTGATTGAGGCTCGTTATGTCAAGGGGAATCGGGTGTTTTTTTTTTTAGAAATGAAGCCGTACTTACCGTTTTAGAGATGCATCGTCTCCGACGCTTCCGGGTATGGTCTCCGGGTCTAGGCGTTCCTATTTGATTGACAGGCTTCCGAGGTCGGATACATCGCGTCACGATTTTCCGAAAGTAGCCGAACGACGGTGCGCAGGCGCAGTATAGAGCCGCACCGTCGCTCGGCTTCTTTCGGCTACTCGTGACGCGATGTATGCGACCGTCGGAAGCCTGTCAATCAAATAGGCATGCCCAGACCAGACGATCATACCCGGAAGCGACGGAGACGATGCATCTGTAAAACGGTAAGTACTGCTTCGTTTCTAATAAAAAAACACCCGATTCCCCTTGACATAACGAGCCTCAATCAATGTTAAAAAAAGGTTTTTGGGGGAATTACCCCTTTAAGGCGTTACAATTAAATTTAAAGTATACCAGTATTGTGCAAGATATTAAATTCTACTGCTTTAATAGAAAAATATTTATACCCACTTTTTTTCTTTAATCATGCTCTCAACTGTTTTAACTATTTTTAGACCCGCGTTCTATTTTTAGACCCGTGACACCCATGTTCTATTTTTAGACTGCGTTCTATTTTTAGACCGGCGTTCTTTTTTTAGACCCGTGACACCCGCGTTCTATTTTTAGACCCGGGTTCTATTTTTTGACCCGGGTTCTATTTTTTGACCCGGGTTCTATTTTTAGACCCGTGACACCAATGTTCTATTTTTAGACCCGCGTTCTATTTTTAGACCCGTGACACCAATGTTCTATTTTTAGACCCGCGTTCTATTTTTAGACCCGCGTTCTATTTTTAGACCCGCGTTCTATTTTTAGACCCGCGTTCTATTTTTAGACCCGCGTTCTATTTTTAGACCCGCGTTCTATTTTTAGACCCCGGTTCTATTTTTAGACCCCGGTTCTATTTTTAGACCCCGGTTCTATTTTTAGACCCCGGTTCTATTTTTAGACCCCGGTTCTATTTTTAGACCCCGGTTCTATTTTTAGACCCCGGTTCTATTTTTAGACCCCGGTTCTATTTTTTGACCCCGGTTCTATTTTTAGACCCGTGACACCAATGTTCTATTTTTAGACCCGCGTTCTATTTTTAGACCCGTGACACCAATGTTCTATTTTTGACCCGCTTTCTTTTTTTAGACCCGTGACACCAATGTTCTATTTTTAGACACTCATGTACTATTTTTAGACCCGCGACACTCATGTACTATTTTTAGACCCGCGACACTCATGTTCTATTTTTAGACCCACGACACTCATGTTCTATTTTTAGACCCGCGTTCTATTTTTAGACCCGCGTTCTATTTTTAGACCCGTCAGTGACACCCATGTAATGTTCTATTTTTAGACTGCGTTCTATTTTTACTGTATGAACTGAACAGTGTGCTGAGCTGTGTTTGTGCTGCACTGTGTATACATGTCGGTATACACAGTGCAGCACACGTACAGCTCAACACACCGTTTACACATGTCGGCATACAGAGTGTAACACGCACATACAGCTCAGTACACCGTGCATGTCAGTACGTGCCTGAAAACTTGTAAACGTGTGAGAAACAATGTCTTGTGGGACATGCAGTCCTGGGCAGGAGAAGGAAAAATGATTCTAAAGGCCCTTTTCACACTTGTGGGACTTGTCCTGCAAAAAGGAACTGCAAAGTTGTAACCATTGATTTCCAATGAGTACTATTTATATCTGTGCGACCTAAAGTCACACCGACTTCAAAGTAGTCTCTGTACTACGTTGGTCCGACTTTGATGCAAATTGAGGTCCATAGACCTCAAGTTTACACAGGCATTCCCTAAAATTGTGTGACTTTCAAGTCACGGCAGTGTGAAAGGGGTTGTAAAGTCATAAGGTTTTTCATCTTCATGCATTCGGTGTATGAAGATAAAAAGCCTTCTATGTGCATCAGCCCCCCCCCCCCCTCTCTGTCTAGAGATGTCCACGAGTGTTTCAAACGTCCGATATTCTCCCTCCTGATTGGCTGAGTCACAGCAGCGGTGCCATTGGCTCCCGCTGCTGTCAATCAAAGTCAGTTAGCCAATCGGGGTAAAGAGGGGCCAGGTTGGGGCTCCATGGACACAGGGAGCTGTGACTCTGCTCAGGCACCCCATAGCTGCTTACAGCGACACTTTTTTGGCAACATGTGACACTAATACGGTCATCATTGCTAAAAAATAATATGAACTGTCACTGTATAAATAACACTGGCTGGGTTATCAGGGGTGATGAAGGGGTTAACGTCCTTGTTTACAGACTGAAGTTCTGTGTCTGCCTGTTAATGGGCGGGTGCTGGAGGACATGGAGTACCCAGTACCCGCCGATCAGCTTCTGCTGTGTAATCGCAGTGGGCGCGAGTAGGCGGCGCACTTTTACGCCACCTACATGGAAGTGTGGGATTGTGTGTGTGTGTATATAATAATAAAAAAAAATATATATATATATTTTTATTATTATTTGATCCAGTGCACAGCTGTAACCCTGGAGCAGTAAAACTACTATAGGGTGGCCGGCAAGTAGTTAATCATGCAGTTTAGAGCTCCTGTCTGTCGCTGATCTTCAGATGGATTACATGTCCACAGTTATTGACTTTTAAAGCAGAGATCCAGATAGAAGCTGATGATCAATATAATAAAATGTGTCTTGTATCCCATTGCTGGTTAGATGGAGTGTATGAGAACAAGGTGGTTTGTCTGTTATCTTCTGTAATCTGATGAGTCGGATAATCAGTTTAGTGTCTCCTCAGGTAAGAGGCTCTCGGCCGGAGCAGGTGCATGACCTAAGTGACCCATAATTACCTTACATCTGACTCAATAGGAATGCCTATTATCCGTTGATTCATATGGCTCCGTGAATGTTCAAGCTCTGAGGCATATTTTTGAGGTTGGGAAACAATGTAAAGTCATGTGAGATTAAAGTAATTGGTGTGTCACCGCACAGGTCTGCCCTAATTATAATACCATGGTGCTATTAAATGTTTCCGGTTCTCTCATCCCAGAACTCTGTTGTTTCCAATAGGAGATTTCAGTGGCTTTGGAAGGCTGTCCTCTCCATTACGGCTCTAACCAGTAGAAATGTTACCTGCCATTATGCTCCAGTAGCCACCTTCTGCATTTTATGGCATCACAGGTCACTGATTGTGTATCTTGTTGCTATGCAGTGACGTGAATGAAGTGACACTGCAAATAAAGGTAAAAGGGGGGGCAGTGTGATTTGTAAAAGGCGTGATTTTATTTTTTGTTTACTTATTAAACCCTCTATCTATACATACCCTTTTTTCTGCAGTCTTCTAGCCAGTTTGTTGACATAACGGGGTCTTTCATGTGGTGGTTTTGGGGTGGCCTTCTGGGTTCACCGAGTGGTGCTCACGCCGGTTCACACTGGGGCGACTCGTCAGGCGACTCAGCTACCTGTCAAGTCGCGTCCCACTGTATTCAATAGAACCATTCTAATAGGAGCAACGCAAGTCACTCCGACTTCGGAAAAAAGTTCTTGTACGACTTTGGGGGCGACTTGCATTCAGGGGCGGACTGACCATTGGGGCTCTCAGGCACTGCCCGAGGGCCCCATGCCACTAGGGGGCCCCATCAGGGTTGCCAGGCCTTAATAAAACCAGGGACAGTATGTAAAAATCTTTTTTTTTTCTTTTTTTTTACATATGTCCCTAATATGTCAGAAACCAACATGCTTTTGATGTGAAAATCCTGAGATTTTAGCTGCCCTGCCTCCTGGCATGGTGGCCATCTGTAAGCCCGGGGGGCCCATAATCTTCTATTGCCCAGGGGCCCCATGAGTTGTCAGTCCGGCCCTGCTTGCATTGACTTCTGAAGTCGTCTTTAGGACACCTTGCCGAGTCGCCCCCGAAGTCGTGCTGCCCCAGTGTGAACTGGCTCTAAGCATCACTTAGTGATGTCGCGGTCGGCTTAAAGTGGACTAATGGGGCTGGGACAGCACCAGAGTATTGAGAAGAGATATGAAGAGCTTGTTTTTTTTTCTTTAAATACAGGAGAGGGAGCCAAAAAATAATTGATCAGCTTCCTGCGTCTCCTGAGTAGAGCTCCGAGTAGAAGAGGACGATGCAGTGGTTGTTTTTATTTATTTTTGGCTGAAATTTTTGGCTGAAATTTTGCTTTTGAAATGTATCTAAAACCAAACCTTTTTATTTTTGGATAGTGTGGCTAAGGGCTAGGATCCCTGTGGGGGTTTCTATTTTGTTTTCTGTGTCCTCAAGAATTGACAACCTTACCAAATGGTAACAATGTTGTTTCACCCACACAGGAATCCTTTGACAATGTGAAAGCACACACGCAATCATTGTTGTTCTTTGACACAAGTTTTAACTAAAAAGGATCAACTATTAAAATTCCTTGAATGGAATGAATTGGTATTGGGTTTACAGCGGTGCCTTAAACAAGATACAAAGACATAATAAAAAAAAAAAAAACTTTAATTGATACATGGTAAAAACTTGATAATTTATAAAATGCACATGTCCAAAATATGGTCTACTTGTATATATTAGACAGAAGTCGGTACTGTGGGGTCTGCTGCCGACATGTTTTGCCAGTGATGGCTTCTTCAGGGGACTTTGTAAGACACTAATAATGTAATGGATTATAACAGAGAAAAATAAAAAATGCATAATATACTTTAATACAATAATTCATTAATTTTCTTTAAAACAATAGTCATCCTATCACAACCCATCCCCTGCTTACCCAGGCAATCGCCGACAAACTCCTACCTGGTCGTCCGCATCAAAGGGGTTGTAAAGGTACAATTTTTTCCCCCTAAATAGCTTCCTTTACCTTAGTGCAGTCCTCCTTCACTTACCTCATCCTTCGATTTTGCTTTTAAATGTTCTTATTTCGTCTGAGAAATCCTCACTTCCTGTTCTTCTGTCTGTAACTCCACACAGTAATACAAGGCTTTCTCCCAGGTGTGGAGTGTCGTGCTCGCCCCCTCCCTTGGACTACAGGAGAGTCAGGATGCCCACTGTAACACACAGCTCCTTTATCTGCAATAAAGAGAGCATCCTGACTCTCCTACTAGTCCAAGGGAGGGGGCGAGCACGACACTCCAAACCAGGGAGAAAGCCTTGCATTTAGGGCTGCAACTATCGATTATTTTTATAATCGATTAGTTGGCCGATTTATTGTTTCGATTAATAGATGTAATTTATTTGGTCCAATTTGTTGTTGGACAGATTACAAAACACAAATTGCCACAAAAACACATTACATGCTTTTCTTCAGCTTCTCCATTGAAGTATTTTGAACCAAAAAAAACGAAATGGCACCGTTTTGCGTTAAAAAGTCCTTGCCCTTTCCAAATACGCAGCAGCTAAAAAAAAGGCATGGATGTGAACGTGTCCCATAGGAAAACATGTAAATGAACTGTAGTGCATTTCTGCAAAAAGCACCAAAAAAGAGGTGTGAACCCAGGCCTGAGAGGTTTAGTAACATAATGGGGTTAAAAAAAAACAAAAGTAAGTATTAAAAGAGCAAATAAACGCTACTGTAAGGGGTTCATTTTTTTTACTGTGGGACAGTGAAAGTAATATTTACAGTAGCGATTTGCTTTTTCGTACTATAAAAAGCTAATTTTAGTTTTTTTAAACCCCTTTATGTTACTGGCAGATTAATCGATTATGAAAATTGTAATCGATCAATTTCATAATCGATTAGTTGTTTCGGCCCTACGAGTCACATTACTGTGTGGAGTTACAGACAGAAAAGGAAGTGAGGATTTCTCAGAAGAAATAAGGACATTTAAATGCAAAATGGAAGGATGAGTAAGTGAAGGAGGATTGCACCGATGTAAAGGAAGCCATTTAGGAAAAACAAATTGTACATTTACAACCCCTTTAAGGAATAGAGAAGGATTGCCGCATGACCACAGAAGGCATATAAAAACCAAGCTAAAGTGAATGAAGTATACAATTAAAATACTCAATAATACATGGGCATGAATAAGTTCATCATAGGGCTTGCACAAGTCATAGTTACTTACTCAATGTCCGCAGAATAGTGGTCTAAAGGGGTTGTAAAGGTTCGTTTTTTATTTTCTAAACAGGTTCCCTTAACCACTTGATACCCGCCCACCGTCAAATGACGGCGGGCGGGTAACTCCATTGTTCTGACTGCACGTCCTATGACGTGCAGTCATAAAAAGCTGCTAGGGGCGCGCGCACCCGTCGCATCACTGAGAACCCCGTGCGTGTGCCCGGCGGCCGCGATGGCCGCCGGGCACACGCGATTGCCGAGGAATTGAGCTGGGACTTGGAGCTCTGTGTGTAAACACAGAGCTCCACGTCCCTGTCAGGGAGAGAGGAGACCGATTGTGTCCCTTGTACATAGGGACACAATCGGTCACCTCCCCAGTCACCCCCCTCCCCCCACAGTTAGAACACAAACTAGAAGAAACATTTAACCCCTTCCCCGCCAGTTACATTTATACAGTTATCAATGCATATTTATAGCATTGTTCACTGTATAAATGTAAATGGTCCCAAAAATGTGTCAAAAGTGTCCGATGTGTCCGCTATAATGTCCCAGTCCCGAAATAAAATCGCAGATCGCCGCCATTCCTAGTAAAAAAAATCGAAAAAAAAATATCATTATGTCCCGTATTTTGTAGGCAATATAACTTTTGCGCAAACCAGTCACTATACGGTTATTGCGATTTTTTTTTTTTTTTTTTTTTTTACCAAAAATATGTAGAAGAATACGTATCGGCCTAAACTGAGATAAAAAATGTTGTTTTTTTAATGGGATATAAAAAGCAAAAAATATTGCCTTTTTTTCAAAATTGTCGCTCTTTTTTTTGTTTATAGCGCAAAAAATAAAAACCGCACGGGCGATTAAATACCACCAAAAGAAAGCTCTATTTGTGGGGAAAAAAAGAACCGCGCAATTGTCAGTTAAAGCGACGCAGTGCCAGAAGCTAAAATTTTGTCTGGGCAGGAAGGGGGTATATGTGCCCAGTAGACAAGTGGTTAAGCTAATGCATTGTTGGTTCACTTACCTTTTCCTTCGATTTCCCTTCTAAATGTTTTTTTTTCTTTGTCTGAATTTCTCACTTCCTGTTCCTCCTCAGTAAGGTGTTCTAAATGACTTTCCACCGCTCGGATGATGGTGGAAAGCTTACTGAGAAGAAACAGGAAGTGATAAATTCAGACAAAGAAAAAAAACAGAAGGGAAAATGAAGAAGGTAAGTGAACCAACAATGCACTAGCTTAAAGGAACCAATTTAGAGAATAAAACACAAACCTTTACAACCCCTTTAAAACCGTTTAATCCACTATTCTGTGCATCTTGTGAATTCATTCCACTCTTGCCAATCGGGGGATGAGGTGCATTTCTATTTCGTGGTTTTAAGCATTATTAAAATTCCTTGTTTTTCCCTTAAAGTGTTTGTTAACCTAAAAAAAAAAAAAGATGTTCCCTTTAAGCATGTTATCCAACACAGTGCTTGTGCTGTGTATTTTGGCCCTTCTATCACCTACAAAACCTGTCTGATCTTAATAAAAGTTTGTAAAAAAAATAAAAATATTTCTTTAATAAAAGTTTGTAAACAAAACCTGTCTGATCCTGCCTGGCTTTACCCTCCCCTCTGTAAACTGACCCCGTTTTATCATGACTGCTGAGCCCTGACACTGTGGCCTCCAGCTCCGCTCTGTCCTGCCCCTTCCCCTCCTGCTGCTCTCCTAACTACTATAAAATCCTCCCATCCCCTCTGTAACATAACAATATGTGCCCTATGTTGTTTAACCACTTAATACCCGCCCACCGTGAAATGACGGCGGGCGGGATACTCAATTATCCTGACATCACGTCATATGACGTGATGTCAATTCAGGCCACTAGGTGGCGCGCACGCGCACCCGTCGGGTTACTAACAACACCGTGCGCGTGCCCGGCGGCCGCGATGGCCGCCGGGCACCCGCGATTTCTGTGTAACTGAGCTGGGACATGCAGCTCTGTGTGTAAACACAGAGCTGCACCTCCCTGTCAGGGAGAGAGGAGATCGATTGTGTCCCTTGTACATAGGGACACAATCGGTCACCTCCCCCAGTCACCCCCCCTCCCCCTACAGTAAGAACACACCTAGGATACACATTTAACCCCTTCCCCGCCCCCTAGTGGTTAACCCCTTCCCTGCCAGTTACATTTATACAGTTATCAATGCATATTTATAGCATTGTTCACTGTATAAATGTGAATGGTCCCAAAAATGTGTCAAAAGTGTCCGATGTGTCGGCTATAATGTCGCAATCCCGAAAAAAAAACGCAGATCGTCGCCATTCCTAGTAAAAAAAAAAAAAAAAAAAATCATAATTATGTCCCCTATTTTGTAGGCAATATAACTTTTGCGCAAACCAGTCACTATACGGTTATTGCGATTTTATTTTTAATTTTTTTTGACCAAAAATATGTAGAAGAATACGTATTGGCCTAAACTGAGATCAATTTTTTTTTTTTATGGGATATTTATTATAGCAAAAAGCAAAAAATGTTGTGTCTTTTTTCAAAATTGTCGCTCTTTTTTTGTTTATAGCGCAAAAAATAAAAACCGCACAGGCTATCAAATAGCACCAATAGAAAGCTCTATTTGTGGGAAAAAAAGGACGCCAATTTTGTTTGGGAACCACAGCGCAATTGTCAGTTAAAGCGACGCAGTGCCGGAAGCTAAAATTTGGTCTGGGCAGGAAGGGGGTGTAGGTGCACAGTAGGCAAGTGGTTAAAAAATATGCTCATCTGTACCTATATCAGAGCAGCTCATGTGACTCCTCGGATCTCTCTCCTCCCCGGCTGACATCAGGAGTGCTTGGGCCCCGCCTGCTAGAGCTTTCAGCCGTGCAGAGACGAGAGCTGAGGCGTCACAAGGACGTCGGGAGCTGCTCTGATATAGGTACAGATCGGCATATTTTTTCTCTAACGCATGACCCTGGGGCACATATTGTTATGTTACAGAGGGGATGGGAGGATTTTATAGTAGTGGCTTAACAACCACTTTAAATCATGTCTCCAGGAAAAGGCAAAACGTTCCGGCTCCGTTGTAAGGGTTAAATGCTCCTTTAGGTATATGGTACTGGAAAAAGCAGTTTTACTTACCGATCCTCCCCCCCCCAAGCCACCTCCATGCTGCTAGACCAGTCCTTGTAGCCTTTTCTCCCCTACACTTTGGTGGTTCCAGGTCCTCTGATGTCTTGGAGTAAAATGCAAGGTCTATACTAAATAACCTTGCCTTGGATGAGAGGATGCTGAGGAACAGTCCTCCACTTTACCTGCTTTTTCTGGTACTCTAAACCGAAATGAGCATTATAACCCTTGCACTGCAGGGCAGCCCCATTGCAAGGAATGACTTATGTTTGTGTCCAGCTTTTACTGTGTTCCCATTTTTCTTCCACATCACTTGTTGATACCAGAAAACCTTGGTCAGATCTCATAAATGTAAATCTGAGAGTATGGAGTCTGCAGGCACTGGACCTCTGTTCAGATACGTAGAGCAGACAGACTTGTTCTATTTTTTTTTCTTTGTTAACTAAAGCTTTATTGAAATCCAGTGAGTTACAAAAACAGCATATTCCAAAAATACAAATAGATGTTAAGAACACACCAGCTCATCAATACATAAATTACAGTTTAATAGATTTGCCATTCCCTTTGAACAAGTAGACACATGAATAGAATTCTAAAACCAGGAATGAACTGGTGGTTGGATAAAGGCTCTGCAAATGTTGTGGAACTTCACAACCCAATTATACTGCCTAGGCTGAGACAGCAGTGAACATTGAAACTGGTCAGCTTTTGTGTTGTGCCTCGAGAGCCGTCACGTCTTCATAATGTTCTTCCTCTTTCTGTATTGCCCACTACCTCTTTCATAATGTTTCATCCCATTATATATGTGTACAGTATCTCACAAAAGTGAGTACACCCCTTTACTCTTAACCCTCTTGGGCATGGAGTCTCCCCCCCCCCAAGCTTCACAGGTTGCCACTGGCGTTCTCTTCCACTCCTCTATGACAAGATCATGGAGCTGGTTGATGTTAGAGACCTTGCGCTGCTCCACATTCCGTTTGAGGATGCTCAATAGGGTTTAGGTCTGGAGACATGCTTGTCCAGTCAATCATCTTTACCCTCCGCTTCTTAAGCAAGTCAGTGGTCGCTTTGGAAGTGTGTTTGGAGTCGTTATCATGTTGGAATACTGCCCTGCAGTCCAGTTTTCGAAGGGAGGGGATCATGTTTCAGTATGTCACAGCACATGTTGGCATTCATGGTTCCCTCAATGAACTGTAGCTCCCCAGTGCTGGTAGCGCTCATGCTATGACACTCCCACCACCATGCTTGACTGTAGGCAAGACATACTTGTCTTTTGTACTCCTCACCTGGTTGAGGCCACACACTTGACACCATCTGAACCAAATAAGTTTATCTTGGTCTCATCAGATCACAGGACATGGTCCCTGTAATCCACGTCCTTTCTCTGCTTGTCTTCAGCAAACTGTTTGTAGGCTTTCTTGTGCATTCATCTTTAGAAGAAACTTCCTTCTGGGACGACGGCCATGCAGACCAATTTTGTGCAGTGTGTGGCGTATGGTCCGAGCACTGACAGGCTGACCCTTCTACCCCTTCAACCTCTGCAGCAATGCTGGCAGCACACGTATGTCTTATTTCCCAAAGACAACCTCTGGATATGGCGCTGAGCATGTGCACACCACTTCTTTGGTCGATCATGGCGAGGCCTGTTCTGAGTGGAACCTGTCCTGTTAAACCTCAGAGTTCCTTGCCATGAGGTGCCATGTTGAACTTCCAGTGACCAGTATGAGAGAGTCAGAGCAATAACGCCAAATTTAACACACCTGCTCCCCATTCACACCTGAGACCTTGTAACGCTAACAAGTTACATGACACCAGGGATGGAAAATGGCTAATTGGGTTAAATTTTGAAATTTTTACTTAGGGGTGTGCTCACTTTTGTTGCCAGCGGTTTAGCCATTAATGGCTGTGTGTTGTTATTTTGAGGGGACAGCAAATTGACACTGTTATACAAGCTGTATACTCACTAATTTACATTATAGAAAAGTGTAATTTCTTCAGTGTTGTCACATAAAGATAAAAAGTATTTACAAAAATATGAGGCGTGTATTTGCTGTTGTGAGCTACTGTGTGTCCCCCAAAGGTGTTGTGGTGTTGTGTCTTCTCACACTCTCGTGTGGCAGTTCCTAGTGTTCCTTGTCATCTCTGTCCACTGTGGTGATCGATGTTGGGTGGAGTCATCTTTGAGTGGCTTCATTTTAATGTCCCAATATTAAAGCATCTGTTTCATCAACTCCCTGAAGAAGATGAATAAAGCTGCAGCGTGTTGGAATAGCATTCACGTATTAGGGACTTTGTAGGCCCCTCAAGTGGATTGATGAGCTTGAGTTTGATAATAATCATGTTTGTTTGTTTTTTGTGTATTTCGATGCAATGGGACCTTTTTAGTCTTAAAAAAAAAATGGTGTGTGTATGTATGTATGTGTGTATATATGTGTATATATATATATATATATATATATATATATATATATATATATATATATATATATATATATATATATATATATATATATATATATATATATATATATATATATACACATTTGTGGGGCCTTACAAATCCGACCCATCATTTGGCCTTCCTTATACTTTATTTAGGGATGTGCCACCTAAAACAACCAAGTTGCATGGGCTGACTTACTGATGTGGAAACTTACATTTGCCTGTCCATTAGTAAGGTTCACATTGTTCCAGAAAGACTCCATTGGTGGTCTTGTTACATCATGATGTGGGATGTCTGTAAGCCTGGGGGGTGAGAGAAAGTTATTTACTCCTTTTGACTGCAAGGACGTGTCCTACACATCATGACAAATATTTGTATTTTAAATTCCATTCTCAGCCTCTGAGTTTTGATGTAGAGGTGTCCGGGGCGGTCGTAATGCCATTTTTTTTATTTTTTTTATATATAAATAATAAAAAAAATTATATATATATATATATATATATATATATATATATATATATAGGGTTGTCCCGATACCACTTTTTTAGGACCGAGTACAAGTACCGATACTTTTTTTCAAATAGTCGCCGATACTGAATACCGATACTTTTTTTAAATGTGTCCCCAAATACAGCCATGTCCCCCCCACATAATGCAGCCATGTCCCGTCCCCCCCACATAATGCAGCCATGTCCCGTCCCCCCCACATAATGCAGCCATGTCCCGTCCCCCCCACATAATGCAGCCATGTCCCGTCCCCCCCACATAATGCAGCCATGTCCCGTCCCCCCCACATAATGCAGCCATGTCCCGTCCCCCCCACATAATGCAGCCATGTCCCGTCCCCCCCACATAATGCAGCCATGTCCCGACCCTCATACCTTTAGATATGATGATGCTGCCGCATACCGCCGTTAATCCCCTGCAATATCGCGTAGCGCACATTACAAGCTTTCATTCTGAATACTTGTAAATGCCCGCGCTTCAATGTATAGACACTCCCCTTCTCCGGAATTGGAGGGATCCCTCCAATCCTGAGCAAGGGTGAGTGTCTATGCACGAATCCGCGTATAGACACTCCCCCTTGCTCAGGATTGGAGGGATCCCACCAATCCGGAGAAGGGGAGTGTCTATACATGGCGGCGCGGGCATTTACAAGTATTCAGAATGAAAGCTTGTAATGTGCGCTACGCGATATTGCAGGGGATTAACGGCGGTATGCGGCAGCGGCGGCATCATCATATCTAAAGGTATGAGGGACAGGCCATCGCTGCAATATGGGGGGGGGGGGGGGGGAGTATTCTATTTTGGTATTGGGGGTATTTGCGGGAGTACAAGTACTCCCGCAAATACTCGACATCGGTACCGATACTAGTATCAGGAATATATATATATATATATATATAACACCCCTGGCCGCAATGCCAATGGTTGATAATAAAAGTATGATATCGATAAATTGTATCAATGAGAAGCTGCGCCAAAGATTATGGAAAAAATCATTAACTTTACTCTGGTTTTCATAGAAGTGCAAGTACACCACATGTGACTTGAGTACAAGGCCATGCCCTTTACCTAAGAGCGTGTACAGGTTATTGTCTCCACATAGATAGATGGAGGAGGTTGGTTCTTCAGCACAAGCTATTATTGGTCTTCAGCCTCCAGATAATAATGTGCCTTAATAAGAAAGTCATTTCCTTTTACAAGAAACCACTGTGAGAACAGAGCTGTGTCAGAGTACACAGCAAGTTTATGGTAGACCGAAGGGTGGTGTTTCGCTTTCTATCAGTAAGAGAACACATATACCTGTCACGGCCGGTGCTGGAGGTCCTGGAGTAATGTACAATGTTCCAGCTAGATAGTGATCACGATTCTGAGGATTCCCAGGATTCTGAGGATTCTGTGGGTTCTGAGGATTCTGTGGGTTCTGAGGATTCTGTGGGTTCTGAGGATTCTGTGGGTTCTGAGGATTCTGATGATTTGGTGGATCAGGGCCAGAAGATCACGTCTAGTCTTCTGGTAAGTTCTGTTTTAAGGCATACAGCATATCCCATCCATCTGTGTCTATACCGTATTTATGTACTATTCTTTTCCCTGTTTTTTTTTTTTTGTTGTTTTTGTTTTTTTTTGTTTGCTTTATAAAGTGAGTAGGATATAGTGATAACGTTCAACACTTCGAAAAGCTTAGGCTAATAACTGCAATGTATTTAATTTTTTTTGTTGGAGCTCTGTTGCATGGTATAGTTGTTTTTATGAATACAGTTTTTCTTTGGCTTTAAGGCATTTCTTCTCTCGTTATCAATATATTGTGCCTTTAACCACTTTCAATCCAGGGCAATTCTGGCATTTCTCTCATGCATGTAAAAATCAGCATTTGCTTTTTTTTTTTTTAAATGAATGGAACCCCCTAAAGTGTGTGCGCAATAAAAAAAAAAAAAAAAAAAAATATATATATATATATATATATATATATATATATATATATATATATATATATATATATATATATATATATATTCGCAGTAATAGAAAAAAATCGATATAATATTATTATCCAATAATTTTTATTGAAAATGGTATATTACAACAAAACAAAAGCATCGCCACATATTTATAAAGTGTTGGCAAACACCAAGAAGGTCCACATCCCAATACATAGCGAAATGCAGTAATTGGCAGAAACATTGTAATAAGAACGTAAGAAAAATTTCAGGGTGTAACACAAGGTGCAGTCCAGCATATACAGCATAAACAATCAATGCCACAACCCGTGGAGACCCCATACTCATTCACTTAGGGTGGAAGGCTGGTATCTGGGGGACCCCTTATTAAAGGGGGCTCCCAGATTCGATAAGTCTCCCACCCGCATACCCTGACAACCAACGGCCAGGGTTGTCGGGAAGGGGCCCTGTCATCAACATGGGGACAGGGTGCTCTGGGGTGGGGGGGCCGCAGTGCCTAATACAGCTTAGGAGGGGGGGGGGGTGCTCGCTCGCCCCCCACTCCCCTCCTGACCGGCCGGCTGGCATGCTTTGGATACGGGTCTGGTATGAATTGTGGGGGGACCCCCATGCCGTTTTTTCGGCGTAGGGGGGTCTCTTTACAACCCATAACAGACCTAAGGGCCCGGTATGCTCCTGAGGGGGAAACCCATGCCGGATTTTTATTTAAAATCCGGCGGGGACTTCCCCTTCAGGATTCATAACAAACGCCGCCCACATGTAGAATTGGCAGGAATCCACGTCGGATCCCTGTCGCTTCTATGACGCGCTCGCTGGAATGTGCTTTTACTATTCCAGCGAGTGCGAGATGTCGGCAGCCTGTCGCCGAGAATCAGCGTGATGCTGTCGTGCTAAAAACACATTCTCAGCGGCAGGCACTGTATTCAATCATACAGTTGGCAGTGTACGTAGATTTGCAAAGCGGTGGGATAAAGTATACCTGAACTTTATTATCTCATGCTTACTGTGAGATTGTGTGAATGCATCAATGCAGTGCATGTCATCTCGGCTTGCAGAGCTTGGATTCATTAAATGAGTTTACCAAAAATGTAAATATTTGCAGAATATACAGCTTGATGCTACATAACGAAGCTCCATTTCATGCTGTTTAAACTCAATTATTAATGTATCTTAAATAGAAAACTATCTTTTAGATAGATTTTACTCCAAAAGCATTTTATTAATATAAATTTGATAAAAATAAATCTCCATCTCCTCCTGCCTACTTAGTATTGGTCACATTCAACTGGACTTGTTCTGTAATGTTGATGTTTGCAAACCACCTCTTCAGTTCTAAACTGAACTAAAGTAGTATAGACAAGCTACGAAACATCTTTAACATTGCCTAGAATGTCCAGTTGAATGTGACTAATACTAATATGTCACGACCTGGATAAAAAAGAACCTTCAAAATGGCATCGATGACCTAAAGTACACCAGTTATTAAAGATGCATGAACATTGCCTTTGCTGGCCCATTTCTGACTCTGTAAAATCACCAACCCCACCCAGACAGTCATGCAGAAAAAAATGGATGAATATTTTTTAGAATTCTTTATCTCTATATTTTGGTCTGGGCCTAGGAATGGAAGCCAGAAAATAAGCATAGTTGTCAGGGAGTGTAGCTTTTCCAGGAGCGATCGGTAGTGGCTCACATATTTGTTATGACAGATGTATCTTAAAGGGGTTGTAAAGGAAAACATTGTTTTCCCTGAATAGGTTGCTTTACCTTAGTGCAGTGCTCCTTCACTTACCTCATCCTTCCATTTTGCTTTTTAAATGTCCTTATTTCTTCTAAGAAATCCTCACTTCCTGTTCTTCTGTCTGTAACTCAACACCGTAATGCAAGGCTTTCTTCCTGGTGTGGAGAAAGCCTCTTAAAGGGGGAAGGGGGCGAGCAGGAGTGTCAGGACGCCCACTAACACACAGCTCCTTTTTCTGCAAAGAGAGTGTCCTGACTTGCCTGCTCGCCCCCTCCACCTCAAGAGGCTTTTTCCACACCAGGAAGAAAGCCTTGCATTACTGTGTGGAGTTACAGACAGAAGAACAGGAAGTGAGGATTTCTCAGAAGAAATGAGGACATTTAAAACCAAAATTGAAGGATGAGGTAAGTGAAGGAGGACTGCACTAAGGTAAAGGAAGCTATTTAGGGAAAAAAAAAAATCCTTTACAGGGCTACAAATCTTTGAGCAGGAAAGGCTATTCACACATACAGTATGTATTTCTACCTTCAGACGTTTTCCTCAAGTTCCTCTCTAAAGGGGTTTCATCAGTATTCTGGTTGAACATTCTAAAAAATAACATGTCTAGCTTTTACTTTCACTTACAAGCAATAGAGAGCTTGTAGTTGTATTTCGTAATGGTGTACAGCACTGTAAGACACCTTTCACACTTGTACGACTTCAAAGTCGCGCGATTTTACCACAATTTCGCGGCCACGATTTTTCCACGATTCGCGGCCACGATTTAAACGAATGCCTGTGTAAGTGGCATCAAAATCGGACCAAAGACTACTACTTTGACGTAGGCACAACTTAGTCGTGCCAGTATGAATGGTAGTCATTGAAAATAATGGAGAATGGCTTGGCAGTCCAAAATCGTGAGATAAGTCGTATAAGTGTGAAAGGGGACTTAACCTTTCCAGTTTGGGTACAGTATGGAAGGTCAAGAATTGCACAATGTAACTTTGTTATTGTAAGGTATCTTTAGAACTCAACTGTACTATGAAGGGAAGTTATTTTTTTTAGAAGCCAAAGAGATTTTAATGCAAAGATGGTGCACCCCTGTATTAAAGGGGAGGTTCACCTAAAAATAAACTTTTAACATTGCATTTATGATATTAATGACAAATAGAATCGGCTGTTTTTAAAAAAAAAATACGTGGAAATTGTGACCTGGCGCCCGCCCGTAATTGAGGCTGTGGCTTTGCGGTCTACAAGGCCACGGCCTCAATTACCGGCCATCGTGGACGGGGGGAGGTGGAGGAGCACGGAGGCACAGGTGCCTTCCGGAGGTGGGTGTCTCCGTGCGCCCCCACCTCCCCCGTCGCACGATCGCGGCGGACGGTAATTGAGGCCACAGCTTTGCGGCCTTGTAAAGTCCCAAGCTTCCTTCTGTGACCTGGCGCCATCTGGTGGTGGCCGTTGGCATTACAAGTAAAACTTCTAATGTGTAATTTTTCACTACCATCTCCTTCCCTCCTTATTAGAACCCCCAAACATTATATATATTTTTTATTCTAACACCCTAGAGCAGTGATGGCGAACCTTGGCACCCCAGATGTTTTGGAACTACATTTCCCATGATGCTCAGCTATAATGCAGAGTGCATGAGCATCATGGGAAATGTAGTTCCAAAACATCTGGGGTGCCAAGGTTCGCCATCACTGCCCTAGAGAATAAAATGGCGATCGTTGCAATACTTTGTCACGCGGTATTTGCGCAGCGGTCTTACAAGCGCACTTTTTTGGGGGGAAAAATACTAATTTTTGTAATAAAAAAAAAAAAGACAACAGTAAAGTTATCGCAATTTTTTTTTTTTTTTTTTTATATTGTGAAAAATGTTACGCCGAGTAAATTGATAACCAACATGTCATGCTTCAAAATTGCGTCCGCTTGTGGAATGGCGACAAACTTTTACCCTTTAAAATCTCCATAGGCGACGTTTAAAAAATTCTACAGATTGTATGTTTTGAGTTAGAGAAGGTCTAGAGCTAGAATTATTGCTCTCACTCTAACAATCGCGGCGATACCTCACATGTGTGGTTTGAATACCGCTTACATATGCGGGCGCTACTCACGTATGTGTTCGCTTCTGTGCATGAGCTTGGCGGGACGGGGCGCATTTTCTGGCTCCTAACTTTTTTAGCTGGCTTCTAGATTCCAAGCAAACTTGTCAAACCCTGAATTATAATCCATGGCTGCCAAACCATCATAAATGCAGCCCTCTAGATGTATGGCTGAAAATGTTGTTTTCTATGGGTACAAGTCGCCTAGAAGTCGGATTGAAGTAGTACAGGAACCTTTTCTGAAGTCGGAGCGATTTCAGTAGTGTACATTAAGACGGCTCTCATTCACTTCAATGGAATTTCTTATGTCCAGCGACTTGGGGGAACGTAAGGTCTGACAACTCGGATCCCAGATCGCTGTAGTGTGAACCGGCACTAAATGTAGCCAGAATGGACTGTTTATTTATCGTACACTGGCTGCCTACACCTTCTTTGTAAATTAAACTCCAGAATGTGAACATTGCCTTCTTGTAGGTCAGAGTTTGATTATATAACTTGCTATTGTAGTAAACATATAACTTGCTATTGTAGTAAACATATGTATCTCCAGGGCAGTAAAAGTGAACTTCAGAAAAATGTTATGCATTTTTAAATCTCCAGTGTCAGATTTGTATACGTTGATAGTTAATGAACCTTGCTCTTTTTATGTTGCTGGAATGCCAAGAAGTTTTCCTGTTATTGCAGTGCATTTAGGACACAGGCATCATTAAAGTGTATGTAAAACAACCTGTTTAGTTCAAAATAGAAATGAAAGACAAAATATATACGGTATAAATAATTTTTTTATTACACAGCTGTGCTCATAATTTTATATACCCTGTCAGAATTTGATTTCTTGGCCATTTTTTAGAGAATATAAATAACACAAAAAAAAATTCTTGCACTCATGGTTAGTGTTTGGCTGAAGCCATTTATTATCAATCAACTGTGTTTACGCTTTTTAATGGCAACAGAAACTACCCAAATGACCCTGATCAAAAGTTTACATACCCCAGTTCTTATTACCATGTATTGCCCTCTTTAACATCAATGACAGCTTGAAGTCTTTTGTAGTATTTGTGGATGAGGCTCTTTATCTTCTCAGATGGTAAAGCTTCCCATTCCTCCTGGCAAAAAGCCTCAAGTTTCTGTAAATTTCTTGGCCTGTCTTGCATGAACTGCATGTTTGAAATCTCCCCAGAGTGTCTCAATGATATTGAGGTCAGAAAACTGAGATGGTCACTCCAGAACCTTCATTTTATTCTGTTGTAGCCAATGACAGGTCGATTTGGCCTTGTGTTTTGGATCATTGTCATGTTGGAATGTCCAAGTAAGTCCCATGTGCAGCTTCCTGGCTGATGAATGCAAATGTCCCTCCAGTATTTATCATTCATCTTGCCATCAGTTTTGACCAAATTTCTTGTGCCTTTTGTAGCTCATACTTCCCCCCAAAACATCAATGCTCCACCTCCGTGTTTCACAGTAGGAATGGTGTAGCTTTCATCATACGTTTTGTTGACTCCTCTCCAAATGTAGCGTTTATGGTTGTGACCAAAAAGCTCAATTTTGGTCTCATCACTCCAAATGACTTTGTGCCAGAAGGTTTGAGATTTGTCTCTGTGCTGTTTTGCGTATTATAAGTGGGATACTTTGTGGCATTTACGTAGTAATAGCTTTCTTCTGGCAACTCGACAATGCAGCCCATCTTTTTTCAAGTGCCTCCTTATTGTGCATCTTAAAATATGTTTTCAGAGAGTCCTGTATTTCACCTGAAGTTATATGTGGGGGTTTCCTTTGCATCCCGAACAATTTTACTGGCATTTGTGGCTGAAATTTCGCGCAGTGCTTTCTGAACAGTCCTGTTGTCTGTTGGGACCTGTGTGGTTCTCCCAGCGGGCAACGGTGAGAAGGAGACGGGGCCGTAAATGACTTTGGTCGCCACGGCGCCCTTACACTGAAGTGGTAGTGAGTACCTGTTTTTGACCGAGATCAGCTATTAGTATTGGCAAATATTTGAGTAAAAATAACAGTACTTGGTCTTAACCTGGTATCCGTGCATCTCTACTTGTTTGTATGTAAGCCTTATTGGCTAACTTGGTGCTCTGTTGACATCATTGTAACTTATGGCAGTTCTGTCTCTGCTTATGATAACCTATATGCCCCATACACACGTGTGGAATTTCCGACGGGAAAAGTTCCCATCGGGAAAGCCGAGAACCGACAGGAAAACTGCATTGGTTGGGAATCTCATCGCAGTTTTTCCCTATAGGAAAACTGCCAAAAACCGCCCGGCAAAAGTCCTCTGGTTTTCCCGGCGGGGGAAAAAAGAGAGCTGGTTCTCTTTTTTTGTCTTGCGGTTTTTGGGCAGTTTTCTCGTTGGAAAAACTGCAACGCGCATAGACATGGCCGGGATCCCCTGCCAAAAGCTCTCCTCGCAGTTTTCCTGTGTATGAGGCTATAGCCTTTCCTGTCTCTGCTGGCCTTGCAATAGATTAGTACTCTTCGAGGAAACGTGTACTGACAATAATAGACCGTCATTCCTTGTTAGAGTCAGTTTGGCAAGGGACCTCTAGAAAGTTTCAGTACTGCAGTTTGACAAAATATTTTCACAGTTGCAACTTTTCAATTTCCAGCTCTTTCTCCCTGATATCATAAATATTTGATTGGTCTCAGAGCTGTGCTCCGTCTTCATAGTACATCGATCATCTAGTCCTACAGAAGACAGGATGTCGGAGCTTCTCCCTTGAAGTCTTTTTAAATGTTTTATAACAAGCTAATGTTCAGAAGAGATTTGCTTTCCTCCAGCATGTGAGGCTCTCCAAGCATTGCTCAGATCAGCACTAGAATTGGTACATGCCTCAAATGATTGCTTATGTAACAATTTATTTGAAGTCATGTCCCCCACACAATAACCAGATGAAACGGCAATCTAGAACTCCCCCCTCCTTCATATCTGAGTTCTGTAAAGTACTAGGATGCAAGGTTGCCACTGAGCATTGCATTGAGATAATATTAAAAGATCACATTACTTTCTATAAAATGCGCTTTGAGGTTTCAGTACTGCTGGAGTTGTAAGTTATTTGCACTATTTGTGACTTTATGCATTTCCAGTTAACCGATTATTCTAAATCAAGGGAAAATAGGGACCCCAAGGAAAGTTGATATGAAAATAAATTAGGGCTGGGGAAATTAAAGATTAATTCCTCGATTAATCTTTATTTTTTTTGATCAAAATTATTTGGTTCGATCAAAATTCTTGACGTCTCCGGACAGCCTGGACAGTGATACTTGCCCTGCTAGATGTGAGCAAACTGCACCCATTGTATTGAGGTACCTTTTGTATCTGTGGAGCAGAAGGATGCATCAGGCTCCATCAGGGGAAGGGGGCAACAATAACCATAAGTTTTATAATTAAAGTTAAACTAACTTTCTACGTTTTTCTTAAAGTTTAATAAGAAAAAATTACTTACGTCAGTGCTACAGTTTGAATTCAAAAACGTATTTGTGTAAAGTTAAAGAGGAGCTCCAGCCGCAGAATTTTTTTTTTTTAAAGTCAGCAGCTACTAACAGTGTAGCTGCTGACTTTAAATAAGGACACTTACCTGTCCTACTTGCCCGCGCTGACGGCCCCCCCCGATGCCGGTCCCACGATCGCTCCGGGTCCCGCGCCGCCATTCACACTATGGGAAACAGGCAGTGAAGCCGTACGGCTTCACTGCCCATTTCCTACTGCGCCTGCGTGAGTCTCACGCTGGCTTGTGAATGGGCGCGCTGCTCTCTGAGAACACACACAGTTCCCAGGAAGCAGCGCGCCCCATTCACAAGGAGAAGAAGAAGAAAACACACCGCGGTTCAGGAAGAGGCAGATTACGGACTTCCGCATAGCAACAGCTATTTCGGGTGAGTATTTTTTATTTTATTTTTTTCAGGTTATTTTTTTTTTTTTTTTTTTTTAAACAACATTGTAAAATGTTGTTATCCTGGGTGGAGCTCCGCTTTAAGTCATGGGTTGTGGAAACTAGTAACGGGTGATTGTATATAGTGTATACCACATAACCACTGGCTAATGCAGAGTTGTAATGCAAGGAGATCAGCTAAAAGTAGTTGGCTCTGTATGTGCTTTATAATTAATCGAAATTAGTCGATTAATCGAACACGAAAATTGTAATCAGTAACAGCCCTAAAATAAATGCATTAATGTGATTTGCTTAGCCATGCTTTTATTTTAGTTGCGTCAGCAGTTTCAGTTAAAGCGGAGCTGATTTAATTATTTTTTTAAAGTCGGCAGCTACAAATACTGCAGCTGCTGACGCTTAAAATATGGGCACTTACTCTCCAGGGGGCAGGCGATGTCGGCACCCAAAACCAATCTGTGTCTCGGGTGGAGGCAACACCATCTTCCATAAGGGTATCAGGAAGTGAAGCCTTGCAGCTTCACAGCCTGGTTGCCTACTGCACATGTGCAAGTTGCGCTGCTCTTCCTCACTGGTCCCGGCTGTCTTCTGGGACCTGTGTGTCTCCGGGAAGACGGTGGGGGGGCCGCACATGGCATAGAAATCCGTGGCCATCTATGCTCAGAAGTGGGAGAAAATACCTGGCTTAGACGGGTATCTGCTCCCCTCTGAAAGATGGCAAATGTGACACTGGAGTGAGGGAGGGGGGGGGGGGTTGTTCAGGAGAAGTACAAGTTCAGTTTTTGGGTGGAACTCCGCTTTAAGTGGAATTGCAATTACAGGCCATTGCACCCAAAATGCAGCATACAGGACTTTTTCAATAAGCACTGATGTATGCATACCTTATTGTAAAAAGTGCAGTATATTTTCTCTATGTATTTTGCTGGCGTATAGCTTCACTCCCATAGAACTAGTATGTAGCTTTGGAGTCTGAGAATTCCATCTGAAGCTTCCTCCGAATGTATATATGAAACATTCAGAACAGTGGCCTCCATACTGTGGCCCCTTGCCTGCTTTTATCTGGGGGCACTTTCATCCATTTTTATTTTTTTTTGCAGAGGCCCTAGAGAATAAAATGATGGTTGTAATTTGCTATGTCACACTATATTTGCGCAGTGGTTTTTCAACCTGGGAAAAAAAATACGTTCATGAATTTTATTATATTGCCCAATCTTTTTGGTAACATATAAAAGATGGTGTTATGCTGAATTAATTGGATACCTAACCTTAACACATCACGCTTTTAAAATTGCACTTTGCGTTAGAGGAGGAGGCCTAGCACTAGAATTATTGCTCTTCGCTGCATTTTTTTTTTTTTTACACTGTCCCTTTTTAATTTTTTGTTTTGTTTGGGTCACTTTTATTCCTATCACAAGAAATGTAAATGTCCCTTGTGATAGAAAAAAAAAGGGATGACATTTTCTCTTTATGGATACATTTGGGGTCTGTAAGACCCCAGATCTCTCCTTTTTACCCTGGAAAGCATGAGATCAGTAACAAAAACATTGACCTCATGCTTTACAAAAAAAAAAAGGCAGCGTTTATATCTGCCTAACTGGAAGTGATGTCATGATTCCCATCCTGCCGCCTGTAAAAGCAATCCAGAGGCTAATTGGCCACTAGGATTGCTTTTAGATTAAAAAGCATCGCCGGCTGTAACAAAAACAATAAAAAAACTGTCATAACTCCAGGCTAACCACTTGACACCAAATCATGTGCGTGTATGTGATTGGCTTCAATCATTTTAAAAGTGTATTTACACTGCTACTTCTTACAAATGGCATGGAGCATTACTAAAGCCAGTGAGTAGACAACATGTAAAGCTTGGTTAGTAAGATGTCCTTTCCTTGTTTTAAGAAAAAACACACAAGGATCTCTGAGAAGACAGAGACTTGACTTGACTCTACATAATGATGAGATGAAACTTTTTATGTTTATTGTTGCAGAGCAAATAACTACCATTCCTGAAAGTCTTCAGTATACACCTTTTTGGGGGTGTCAAGTCCTGATTTGATGGGATATTTATCTGTAACTTCTGATAAGTGATTCTCACAATTGATGCGATTCCAGACACTGTTATGCCCATCTTGTAATTTCTAACCCACATCTTGCACCCCTCTGCCCTAGTATTCATTCATGTCCCCGAACAAATTTAGCATACAGTACAATGTGTGGTAAATGTTCCTGTGATTGTTAGTTCATAATCTTATTAAGAACACCCACTTTATATGCCTTGCTTTGTGATGTTCATTGCGCTTTATAACACATTGATATTATTTGTAATGAACTCTGGGGCCTTTCATGCCCTCCTTGTATTGTCGTCTGATCCCTGGGGCCCATCAGAACTTGTTCCTTTAATTGGCATGTCATCTGCTGAGAAATGGAGAGAAGACTTTCTGCTGTCTAATTAGAGGGACACCATAAGCAATGATAGAGAGGGATAATTATGTGTTCTGGGATGAGTTTGAAGAAATGGAATTGTTATTTTGAAGCATTGCAGATAGTCGAGTGCCTTCATTTAAACCCATCTATGGTTAGAGCCCTTTTCTTATGTGTACTGAAATTACCTTTCACTTAGCCATTATCTCCTTGCCTGATAAAAGCTTTCATTGTAAAAATCCCAACGATTTTCTTTACTGGAACAATGTGTTTTTTTGAACTTTGTACCTTTAGTTTTACATTAAGCCAATAACATGGTTATATAATTTTTAAAGTAGAACCAGCTTTTTTTTTTTTTTACATTTTGGATAGAGTGAAAAGGGATTAGAACAGTGATGGCGAACCTTGGCACTCCATATGTTTTGGAACTACATTTCCCATGATGCTCTTGCACTCTGCAGTGTAGTTAAGCATCATGGGAAATGTAGTTCCAAAACATCTGGAGTGCCAAGGTTTGCCATCACTGGATTAGAACATCTGATCCCCCCCCCCCCCCCAGTTTAGCAGTTTTGCAAGGCAACAAGATACAATGCTGATGAACACTCTAAAGCCTTGTACACACGCTCGGTTTACCCGGCAAGAAAACTGTTGGCAGAGCTTTCTTGCAGAGTATACCATGCGTGTGTACGAGGCTTTCCGGTTTCTTGACAAGAAAACCGCCCAGAATGTAGACGAGAAAAATGGAGAACATGTTCTATATTTTTCTCATTGTGAGATTCTCGGCAGTTTCCTGCCGAGAAACCCAAGCGTGTATATAGCAAATTGAAGGACGAAAACTGGACAGCCGCACTCCGAAATCACTTAAAATAAGTTGTCTTTTATTTTTCAACTGTACACACAGTCATTGCAACCAACAACATACAGTATGGCCGACGCGTTTCGCACTTACAATCAGTGCTTAGTCATGGCTAAGCACTGATTGTAAGTGCGAAACGCGTCGGCCATACTGTATTTTGTTAGTTGCAGTGACTGTGTGTACAGTTGAAAAATAAAAGACGACTTATTTTAAGTGATTTCGGAGTGCGGCTGTCCAGTTTTCGTCCTTCAATTTGCTATCATTAGCATTGCCAGCACCTTGGTGGTTCAACAACCCTTGATTGCACACGGGGCTCACCTGGAGCGGTGAGAAATTTGTCTGCAAGCGTGTGTATACTTGTCGACGTGGAAACCCGAAATGACTGACGCATGCGCGGTAGCTTCATAGGCATAGGAAGGGTGCAGCAAGATGACGGCATCGAATGTGACGAGCACATGCTCGTCGTACGCGATGACGTCCCTGCGTTCTTGCCTTTCAAGAAAACCATGGTTCTTTTGAAAGGAGAGTCTGTACACTCGGGCAGCAAGAGGTTCTTGCCAAGAATCTCATCGGGAAAAACAAGGTTTTTTTTCCCCGACGAGATTCTGGCCTGTGTCTGCAGGGCTTCAGAGCATAGTAAAAACAATAATATAAAGCAGAAAAAAAACCTTAGTACCCACACAGTCTGGCAAGCATTGGTTCTAATAGGAATGTGACCGTAGGGTGAACCACAAAAGGGTTCAGATCTATAGATTCATCTTTCACATTTTGAATACAACTGATAGTTGTTATGGTCCTATTGGGGTAAAAAAAAAAAGTTGGGTAGGGAATTGGGCAGGAAACCTCCCCAGTCCAAGCTCTGCCATTCTTGCCATCAAGAGGTGGTTTAAGGTAATGTCTGTTTTTCTTGCTGTCTGTGCCCCATTAGGGAGATTCACCCTCTCTATTTGTTTACCATTACCACCCAACGTAAAAGAAAATCCCAATTGTGGTTTGTCCCCAGAACAGGAATAGAGGAGATCATCCAATGGGGAAACTAGTTCTGGTGATTGTGGTGAAAACCAGCTATCCCCCCTCCCACTTTGGAGAGATTTCCTCCCACTTCCTGGTTTGGCTATGGAAGATTGGGTGAAGGGAAGTCTCCCTAGTGGGACACATTAGATATGCAGAATATAACTGAAGGTACAGTCCACCCAAAACTAACAATTGAGCTTTTGGTAAAACTGCCAGACAGTGTTTTTAGATTTCTTAGATCCTGTGTTAGTTTAGATCAGCCTTTCTCAACCTTTTCAACACAGAGCAACCCTTAAAATAACTTTCTGGTCTTATAATTATAATATCGTCAACCCATGATACATTATTGTGATGGATATTGGGAAGAATGATCCTTACACTTGTATTTATTGGTAATAATTACCCCTCCTTACAGACAGCTAAAAATATTATTGGTGCCAGTGGGAACTTATCTAAGAGGTAGAAAATACTCATTGCTCAAGGAACCCCTAGCAACTTCTGGAGGAACCCTGTTTTAAATCAATGTACCTTCTTTCCTGAGTGTGTACACTTACCGTTAGGAATATACATTCCACTGTCTGCTGACATCAGAGCCGATCCAGGCTTCGGCAAGATACTGGAATCGGGATCCGCCCACATGCCTGGACCGGCAACCAGCTCAGCCTCACAGCGTGTCCCGATGAGAGCCTGAACTGGCCACTCCTGCATTCTACATAGCCCAGCATTCCAGTAAGCAAGGAGGAGGCAGAGCAGAGAGCGGTGACAGATAGTCACCAGCTCTCTGCTTGAGGAGCTGTAAGAACCGAGTGATCTGCAGTGTTAGATTGCTTGTTTCTCTGGGTTAGAGTCGGCGGGGGACAGGTGCAGCATCGGACTGATGCTGCATCCACCTAGGTAAGTATAAATCTGCAAAAATTCCATACATCTGTTTTGAAAGCTGAAGTTTAGCTATATAAAAAATACATTTTAAAAAAGTGTAGCTTTAGTTATGTTAATTGTCACTAATGAAGTATTTCCCCCATCGTGCAGACAGCTGGATCCTAAAATCTCCACTGCAGGGAAGCTTGTCCTCTGTCTATGAATTTCCAGCATTTCAATAATTACTAATGTGGAAAAAATCACTCGCAGATGACACGGCTTTTAGCACATCTGTCAATGGAAGAGAATCTGCTCAGTGACTGGATTATTTACTCTATTCAGAGATCAGGTTACAAGCAGTGTAATGTGAAAGAACTTTTCTCAATGGAGGAGGCCCCATCAGACTATCTGTACTGCTGTTCTGCCTGAAGACCGGGGTTCTATCAGAAAGTGCAACCAAAGTGACGTTCCGTCTCGGCCATCTTGGTACACTCGCACTCGGCCACACTAAGCCTACAGTCTGAAGTCGCAAAGCTGACATCTTTTTACACCCACCGAAGTCTTGCAATTTACACTTATTTTTACCAGTAAACTGAGCTTATATTTTGAAATCCATCAAACTTTTGATGCTGAATCTTAAAAGCTTTCAAAATTCAACATCAAAACCGTGTTATGGATGTCTAAATACTGGACTTTGCAAGACTTTGGGAGTAAAAAGATGTCCGCTTGCCGCCTTTTCACTGTATCCTTACTGCAGGTGAGTGCGGGTGTACCAAGATGGCCACGACAGAACGTCACTTCCGTTGCATTTTCTGATGGGCAGCGGCTTTCTGACAGGACAACGGCAGTATTCAAATTTGCGAGCAAATCGCTGTAAAAAACGTTCCCCGGGGGCGTGGCCTGGACATGGCTGTGTGAGGCTGCTCTTTTCTTGAGCTCCCGGCCTGTCCCTTCCCTAACCGGCCAAAAACGACTTTAAAGTCGGCATGCAATCGACCAAACGGAAGAGAACAAGAGCTTCCATCCGGGTGACCCGTTCCAGCGTGTCCGCCGGTGACATCCACCGCTATTTTGAGCCCCGAGGTCGGATCTCTCCGGGAGCCCGGGCGACGGCGCCACGTGGAGCTACACGTGGAGACCCCACAGAGGCCTGCGATCCCCCGCGGCGGCCCCCCCCAGGAGGCTTTCAGACACCAGCATCGGGACCAGGACCATCGGCAGTATCGCCGATCCGCCCTCCGATCATGGCAACACCACCGCACTCACCTGGGGGTACACAGACGGATCAGGACATCCGCGCGCTTTTGCAGGCCCTCCCGACGAGGTCCGATATAGAAGCGCTCATCCTGCGTCTGGAGGAGACCCACCGCCGAGACTACCAGGAGGTACGAGCGGAGGTTCCCACGCTGAGCGAGAGGGTGTCCACAGGAGAGGGATCGCTTCAAGCGCTTGAGGGACGTGTGGCGGGCCTGGAAAGGGCCAGAGACCAACATAGGGATACCGCAGTGGCCCTACAGCTCCACCTAGAAGAGATGGAAGACCGGAACCGCCGCAATAACTTACGGCTTCGCGGCATACCAGAGACGGTAGAGGCGGAATCCCTGGGAGGACATGTTCAGTCCCTGTTCAGGGGGGTGCTGGAGGAGCCGGGGGCGGTGGTGGAGGTCGACCGGGCGCATAGGGCCCTGGGGCCTAGGTCCACGGATCCGGACAGGCCTCGGGACGTGGTATGCAGGCTCCTGAGGTACACCCAGAAGGAACAAATACTGCGCAGGGCGTGGGAGCTGGGGGAATCCCTCTGGACGACGCTGAGATCCGGATCCTACCAGATGTCTCCCGGGCGACACTACGCAGAAGAGCCATGCTGAAACTGATCCTGGAGCTAGCCAGAGAGAAAGACTTCACCTATAGATGGGGCTACCCACTTTCAGTGACCTTCCGGAAAGGAGGCTCAGCCTTTACTCTACAGACCCCGGCGGACCTCCCGGACCTCTTCCAATTTCTTGGAGCAGAACAAGTGCGTGTCCCGGACTGGCTGCAGATCCTCCCGCGTACAGTCGGCCGCTCGGGCCCCTCAAATTACAGAGCCGCGGCCCATCCCCGGCGACGGAGGCCCGGAGGACGGAGAGACAGAGCACCATCAGGACATGAGGAACGTGAGTAGGCCGTAGGCCGCAGTCCACCACTCCGCCTTGCACCCCTACTGCCCCAAAATTGTTGCCGGATTGTTCCTGCCCTGACCCCTAATGAGAACGATCGTTATTAAGCTGAGGCCTCCCTGTGTTCTTGTCCCCATCCATGCCCCAGACCCAGTTATGCCTGTTTACTGAGGTGAGGGGGGGTCGCCTTCCACTCCTACTACCCACACAGCGGACCGCTGTTGGGCCGTCTCGGCCTGTCCCGGGGGGAGCGGGGAGGGGGGTCTGGCAACCACCATCTCCATCACCACATCCCTGTGCTCGGTTCCCCCCCCCCCCGGCCGTGGGCCGCCGCGGATAAGTTGCACACCCTATGCTGGCGAAACTGAGGGCCACAGCGCCAATAAGAAGCACCCAGGGTCCTGGCTCCCCTCACGAGAACCCACTTACTCCACCAGAGGGACGGCTTCCCCTACTGTTCTAAGACGCTCATGAGTGACGGATGAGAGAACATTCAGCGGATTTTGGACGGTCCACCTAAGTCCCCTGGGTGACATTTAGCTTACTTTAAGCTGGCGCACCGATGAGATGGGTTAGCGGGGAGATGGATTTATAGCAAATCTGGCCTTGCGGCGGGCCCCTCCGGTCTGCTGAGTGATGGACACCCACCCGAAATGATCCGAGGGAGGTGGTGGGTGGCGGAGTCCCGGCATACTTAAGGATCAGGCCAGCTTCTTCACAATATGGGACACTGGGGTGGAGAGCAACGGCACATGTTAGAGGGTTCTTTGTTTACGGGGGGGGGGGGGATGGGGTGGAGGGACTGCCACACCGCTCTCTCTGCTTGGGGGAACTGTGTATGTTTACCGATGCTCCCCCTAGGGGTGGCTACGCTATCCTGCTGGGGGCGTGCTGCTGCTCAGCTTATGTTTTACAGTTTCTGGTGTATTATGTTTTCCTTTGTTTTACCCATTTTTTTTTTTTTTTTGTTTTTTTTTCTCTTCTGTCTCTGTTGTTTGACTGAAATTGATTGCACTGTTAACTAGATTCACACCATCAAGATTGGTCGGGAGGGGGAGGGATGGGACCTGGGGGCTCGCCTCTACGGTCCGGTTCAGCCAACTACCCACCTAGGTCTGCGCTCAGGTTCTGGCTTTCTGCCGGTGAGTGCTTTTGCCGATTAGGCTAATTTAGATTTCTCCTCGGAGGCCACAGGCCCTAGTGTCAGCCTTCTTCTCAGGTTACTTCCCTCCTTTGCTCTCTCTCACCTCTTTCCTCCTCCTCTCCCATCTTCTCCCTCACTGCCTACCCACTTTTCTACCTCCTCCCCTGCTCCCCAAGCCGGACCGTTCTCTGTCCCTTGGGGTTCCTTCCCTCCCCAGACTCGCGGGCATGGACAAGTTAACCGTGGTCACCTTGAACGCCAAGGGCTTGAATGTCCCTGAAAAGAGGAGAATGCTCCTTCTAGATATGCGTCGTCTTGGTGCGGACATAGTCCTGATCCAGGAGACGCATTTCAGGGATAACGCCCTGCACATGCTTAAGAACAGATATTACCCTACGGTCTATCACTCACTGAACGCGGCATCCAAGTCTAAGGGAGTCTCAATACTGGTATCAGCTAGGGTCCCATGGACTTACGGTGACATACGAACAGATAACGAGGGCCGTTTCTTGTTTTTGAAGGGTCGCGTGGGGACATCGCAGGTTACTATTGCAAACCTATATGCCCCGAACGACCGCCAAGATAGCTTCTTGAAGAGGCAAATTGACCACCTGACCAACTTTGCGGAAGGGCAACTAATAGTGGGAGGGGACTTTAATACCCCTTTGATCCCATCAGAGGACACCTCGTCAGGGAAGTCCTCTATGTCGGGAGACACTCGCAGGCGTATACATGCAGCTTTTCATTCGGCACGATTGGTGGATGCCTGGCGCCTCCTTCACCCTGGAGAGAGGGACTATTCCTTCTTCTTTTCTAAACCTCACCAGAATTACTCGCGCATCGACTATTTCATGATCCCGCACAGACACCTAGCGGCAGTGAAAGACGTAAAGATAGGCTCCATTACATGGTCGGATCATGCCCCAGTTACGTTATCCTATTGTCTATCAGACATACGGACGTCCCAGAGACATCCCTGGAGGCTCAATGAGAGCCTGCTGCAGGACCCAGATGTTATGTCTGAAGTGACGACGGAGATCAACCATTACTTTACCACAAACACTACGCAGGACAGTGACCCGGGGGTGGTCTGGGAGGCCCATAAAGCGGTAATACGGGGTATCTTGATTAAACATGGGGCCCGCCTTAAAAAACTAAGAACTGAACTACTAGACTCCCTACTTCTTAAGCTACAGGCGCTGGAGTCCCAACACAAAAGGACCCCGACGGATCGAATATACTCTGACCTGAATACCGTCTGTAAGAAAATCACTGATGTCCTACAATATAAAGCCAAGGCGGCGATACAAATCTGTAAGCGCAAAGTCTATGAGTCAGGGAACAAATGCGGGAAGATGTTAGCACAAGCGATTCGGTCACAACACATGGCGTCATACATCCCGCATATCACCTCGCATAGAGGTCGCAAGATCTCGGTTCCCCAGCAAATTTCACAGGAATTCCGAACCTTCTATCGCGCCCTATATAATCTACCCCCGCCCTCCCCAGACCCTGACTTGACACAGATGACGGATTACCTGACAGCCTCTCAAATGCCGACCCTAGCGTTGGAGTCGAGAAAGCTGCTCGAAGAGCCGATAACGCTACCTGAGCTGCAGGGGGCACTTAAATCCTCCAAACCCGGCAAAGCTCCGGGTCCTGATGGCCTTACCACTGCTTATTATAAAGCCCTGTTACCGTCTTTGGGAGGTAGACTGGTAGACCTATTTAACACGTTAGGCTCAGGCAAGAAATTGCATTTTAGTACCCTGCAAGCTCAGATAGCGGTGATTCACAAAGAGGGCAAGGATCCGGGACAGTGCGGTAGCTACCGCCCGATCTCCCTACTAAATACAGATGTTAAACTCTTCACTAAAATAATAGCGATCAGACTCCCAACGCTTCCTCCCTGACCTTATACACCTAGACCAAGTAGGCTTCGTACCGACCAGAGAGGCAAGGGACAACACAGCGAAGGTCTTAAACCTGTTGCATATCGCGAATACCTCGGGTACCCCCTGTGTCTTCCTAGGCACAGACGCCGAAAAGGCGTTTGACCGGGTTAGCTGGCGGTTCATGTTCACCACCCTGAGGCACATAGGTATTGGACAGAAGATGTTGGGGTGGATATCTGCAGCGTACACGGGTCCGACGGCTAGGGTCAGGGCGAACGGGACGCTATCAGACCCATTTACAATAACAAATGGGACCAGACAGGGCTGCCCATTGTCGCCCCTCCTGTTCGCCCTGTCCCTGGAACCCTTTTTACAACATATCCGGCTGAACCCTGACATTACAGGACTGGTAGTGGGCAAGGATCACTGTAAGGTCTCGGCATATGCCGACGACATGCTATTCTCACTGACGAAGCCATTGCTGTCCCTACCAAGCCTAATGAAAGAATTTGACATATATGGGACTCTTTCCAACCTGAAAATTAACCTTTCCAAGTCGGAGGCGATGGGGGTGGGAGTGCCCCTACCACAACTATCACACCTGCGAGATAGTTTTAAGCTGAAGTGGACAGAGGCAGCGTTGACGTACTTAGGAACGCGCATACCTTCTAAAATACACAACGTCTATAAACTTAATTTCCCGCCCCTGCTTAAAACAATCCGTAGCCTATTGGATAAGTGGACCACGGGTCTGCACTCCTGGTTCGGTAGGAACAGTATACTGAAAATGACCATCCTACCCAAATTCCTATATCTCCTGCAGGCCCTTCCCATTCACATTCCACCAGAATACTTCAAGCAGGTGCAAACGGTATTTAAAACATTTCTCTGGGCAGGACGGCACCCTAGGATACACAAATCGATTCTCTCCCTACCTAAGCAATACGGTGGCCTGGCAATGCCGGACATACGAAGATATTACCATGCGGCGCAGTTGAACCGCCTGATAGACTGGTGCAGACATGAGCCGACCAAGTTGTGGACACGATTGGAGCAAGCACAAAGCAGAATTTTACTGCGGCGAGCCCCATGGTGCCACAGGCTGTTGCAAAAGGAGGTGCGCCAGCATCCCCTGATAGGCAACACAATCAGCGTGTGCAGGAGACTTCTAGCACACAATCGCCTAGCGTCGGTTGACTCGCCGCTTCGTCCAATTTTAGGTAACCCATCTTTTGAACCGGGAATCGGAGACGCTAAATTCTGTACGCTGCTGGAGTCTGGACTTTTCCAGGCCTCACATTTCAGTCTACCGGGCCGGTGGAGAACGCCAGCCGAGTTGATAGACCCGGACGGTGGTTTCCATCTGGATTTCATGGGAGCGAGTCAGCTTAGCCATTTTTTGAGGACTATGCCGCCCCCTCCTGGTACGGGACACCCTCTCACGCCACTAGAAGAGCTATGCTCGGAATCGGGACCCCTGCCACACGCCTTGTCCTCCCTACACACACTGCTAAATACGCCAGAAGGGGGGTATCAAACCCCGTGTTTTGGGAAGTGGGAACGGGACCTCGGTAGTCCCCTCTCTACAAGCACAAAACAACACATACTAACATTTACACACAAATCATCGATATGTACAAAGATACAGGAGACCAATTATAAAATTTTGATGAGATGGTATAGGACCCCGGTCCTTTTGCATAGACTCTTCCCAACGGAGTCCGATCTTTGTTGGAGATGCCAGACCGAAAAAGGGACTCTGCTTCATATTTTTTGGTCATGCCCACGCCTCCGCACATTCTGGGAGGAGGTGAGGAGAGTTGCTCAGAATTTCACAGACCGTACAATCCCTGACGACCCGACGTATTTCCTTTTGCATGTGACTGACATCCCTGCCCGCAGGTACAAAAGATCTGTCATTCGGCACCTTTTGGATGCGGCTAAAGCATGCGTCCCAATCTGCTGGAAATCTCCTCATCCTCCAACGGTGGCCATGTGGCTGCGGAGGGTGGACGAGATCAATAAGATGGAAGACCTAATCCTGACAAAGCAGGACAGAAATGAACAGTACATCCAGACCTGGCAATTATGGAATATGTTTACATATTCTGAAGAGGGCCAGGCCCTCAGAGGCAGCAGACTGTGCCCCCAGATAGGGCAAACCTCCCCCCCGGACGGCAGTTCGACTACATAGTCAAATTCTGCATAGGAGTGCGTTGTTTTGTGCTTGACAGCTGTCCATGTTCGCGAGTCCCCCCCCCCCTGCTCATCATTATCCCCCCCCCCTCTCTTCTCCTACTCTCCTTTCCTTTATGCCCTCTGGGTAATCTCCTCATCTCTCGCACTTCTCTCTCTACACTAATACTTGTAACTTAGAAAACGGAAAAGACGGGAGGCTATGCCCCGCGGAGTACCTGCGAGTCGGGAATAACGCCTGAGGCCAGGTTCCTTATGTGGTTTCATGTATGTTATCATTACTTATACACTGTATGTTAAAGTGGCTCGTGTGGGCCGGCTTCCTGTTATGAATAAATAAACAATTTAAAAAAAAAAAACGTTCCCCTCAAAATAATTGCATAATGTGCTAGAATGCTTTGCATATTGGCACAGCATGAAATGCTTGTCTTAAAGTGGTTGTAAACCAGCATGACTAGCATACTAGCTCATTATGAATTACTTACCTTAGATCGAAGCCGTCCTCGTCTCCCCCTCCGGCCGCAGACATCTCTCTGGAAGGTTACTTCTGGGTATCGTTGCTCCGGCGCTGTGATTGGCCAGAGCAGCGATGCCGTCACTCTGCACATGCGCGCGGGAGCCGTCAAAGCCGGTCTTATCGATTCATAAAACCGGCCTTTTCAGTGCGCCGATGTCTACGGTGTGCCTGTGCCGTAGACATCTGTGTATTCTTTTCGGCAAATATCTCCTAAACCATGTAGGTTTAGGAGATATTGGAGATATTGCAAACGCCTACAGGTACAGTAAGCCTTTAACCACTTGACCACTGGGCACTTAAACCCCCTTCCTAACCAGACCAATTTTCAGCTTTCGGTGCTCTCACAATTTGAATGACAATTACTCAGTCATACAACATTCTACCCATTTTTGAAATTTTTGTCCTTTTTTTCACACAAATAGAGCTTTCTTTTGGTGGTATTTGATCACCTCTGGGTTTTTTATTTTTTGCGCTATAAAAGAAAAACGACTGAAAATTCTGTAAAAAAAATAACAAAAAAACTTGTTTCTGTCATATTGGTGGGTTATTTCTCACACACAGCATATGCATACCACAAATTACACCCCAAAACACATTCTGCTATTCCTCCCGAGTATGGCGATACCCCATGTGTGGGACTTTTACACAGCGTCGCCACATACAGAGGCCCAACATGCAGGGAGCACCATCAGGCGTTCTGGAACACCCAGACCAATTCTGACATTTCTCTCCTACATGGAAAAATCATAATTTATTTGCTAGAAAATTACATAGAACCCCAAAACATTATATATGCTTTTTTAGCAAAGACCCTAGAGAATACAATGGCGGCCGTTACAACTTTTTATCTCGCACGGTATTTTCGCAGAAATTTATTGAACGCATGTTTTTAAAAAAAAACTGTTTTGTGTTTAAAACAAAACAGTAAAGTTAGCCCAATTTTTTTTCAAAATGTGAAAGATGAAGTTACGCCGAGTAAATAGATACCCAAAATGTCACACTTCAAAATTGCGCACACTCGTGGAATGGCGCCAAACTTCGCTACTTAAAAATCCCCATAGGTGGTATTGCAGAGTATTGGGGTATTGCAAAGTATCATGCAGGGTATTGGGGTATTGCCGAGTATTGGGGTATTGCCGAGTATTGGGGCATTGCCGGGTATTGGGGCATTGCCGGGTATTGGGGCATTGCCGGGTATTGGGGCATTGCCGGGTATTGGGGCATTGCCGGGTACTGGGGCATTGCCGGGTACTGGGGCATTGCCGGGTACTGGGGCATTGCCGGGTACTGGGGCATTGTTGGGTATTGTTGGGTACTGGGGTATTGTTGGGTACTGGGGTATTGTTGGGTATTGTGGGGTACTGGGGGATTGCGGGGTACTGGGGGATTGCTGGGTACTTGGGATTGCAGGGTACTGGGGGATTGCAGAGCTGGGATGGATTGAGGGATGACTGGATCTGTGACTGCATTTGTCACAGATCCAGCCACAGCTCAGCTGCTGACACCCCGCTCCCCCCCCCTCTCCTCGCACACTGTACCGAACGGTACAGAGAGGAGAGGGAGGAGAGGGAGGAACCGGCGTCATCAAATGACGCCGGTTTGTTTACAAGTGATCGCGCCGTCATTCGACGGCGCGATCACGTGGTAAACGCCCACTATCAGCGGCAATTTACCGTGATCCGCCGGGTCTTCTAGACCCGGCGAGCACGGACACTTTCACGAGCGCGTCCCAGGGGACGCGCAATCGCGGAAGTGCACGACGACGTCCCAGGGACGTCGTGTCAAAGTAACTCCACCGCGCCGTAGCAGTAAAATGCTTATGGCGCGGTGGGGAAGTGGTTAATCTAGGCTTACCTGTAGGTGTAACTTTCCCCAGAGGGTTTACAACCACTTTAAACAAAGCCCCCCCGTCCCAGCTGGGAGGGCTTCCATTTCCCCCTCGGTCTTCCTTTCCGGGTTCGTAGACTCCGTCTGTGTGAGTGGCTGGAGCCACGATGACGTCGCTCCTTTTGCATGCATGTGGGAGCTCTCGGTTATGGCACTGTGCTCTGATGTTCCAGCAGGGTAAGTCAGACGTTAAGCGGGAATGCTCCGGTGACGTCACCGGTTGCATCCAGGGTGAATATCTCCTAAACGGTGCCCGTTTTAGAAGATATTCATTTTACCTACAGGTAAGCCTTTTTTATAGGATTACCTTTATTATAGGCTTACCTGTAGGTAAAAAAAAATACAACGCCAACTCTACCGCCGCTTTGATCACGGTAGCACTGGAAGTTCAGAGACGGGAAGAGGACCAGCATCTCTGCAGTGAATTTCTCCAGGATTCAGCTGCAACATCCCTCATTACAGGTACATTACTGGTTGGGGGGCAGTAAAAACATGTGGTTGTGCCATGTTTGTGATGCTCCCCTTTAACCTGCAAAGGTAGTGGACAGGGGTTACACCTGCTGCAGGCCAGGCACGATGGTTTGCAAAAATGTTCCCTCTTTCGCGTTTGCCTGCCGAACATGACTTATTTAGTATATGGTATTTCCTAGATGACTATAGTTTAGCCGCTTTCACTCTTGGACGTAAACCAATGATTTTTATGTTTTTCTTGTATAATCTTGATTAGTGAAATACATTTCTGTTTGTTTCTTGCTCTTTGGTCTTGGCAAAGTGGGATCCTAAGATAAACAGGCAAAATGATGAGTGTCGGCTCACTGAGAGTTAATAACTGGAAATGTCCGATAGCTGGGCGGACACAGGACCTGCTACTGAGTCTGCACTTTGTAGAGTTTATCTTACAATCCAGAGCAGGGCAGGATGTGGTGTCTCTACAAAAATATCCACGTCTTTAACTGCAAGCGGAAATGGATCATTTTTTAATAGCTTTGCTGCAGTTTGATCAATTTTATTTTTTTTTGCTCTGCAAAAGGCATTTATTTTTTAAACTGAATTTGTAATATATCCTGCTGTGGTAGATTTTAAAAATTGGATGTTATGTTTGTCGGCAAAGGAGGAAGAAGTGTCTTCTCTATAAATCAGATGGTTTTTATCTTTATGTGGTCACTGTAGTTATTTTTATCTATTGAGCCTCTGAGGACGGCGCCACAAATTGCTTCCTTGTTTCTACAATGAGTTTTATCAGTATAGGCTTGGCAGTGAGGAACATCGCAAGTGCTTCCTCTTTACTGCTACCAGTCAGGGATGTTATGCAGGTCAGTTACCTGTCTAATAGGGAGAGTGCCCATTTGCTACCACTCGTTGCTTTACTAATACTTACAGTTGTGCTCATATATTTGCATACCCTGGCAGAATTTATTATTTCTTGGCCATTTTTCAGAGAATATAAATAACGCAAAAACGTTTCTTTCACTCATGGTTAGTGTTTGGCTTAAGGCCCCATGCACACGAGACGCTGGTGAACACATTTAATGTTATCCTATGTGTCCATGCACACATTCACGTTTTTTTCCGTTTTAAAGCAGTTGGGTTTAGGCTCGTTTTTTCAGAAGCAAAAAAATGAGTTCAGACTCAAAAAAAAATTTGCGTTTCAGATGCAAATCGCGGCAAAACGCGGTACCGGCATTTTGCTGCGATTTCATTTATAGGCGTTTTTTAAAGGTGACCTATTTTTTTACATTAGAAATCTCAAATGATGGCAAATTATGAAAAACCATTAAAAAAACTTAAACAACTGTAATTGCTTGCATTGCATTGTGGACAATCCACAACTTGTGGCCAGGTGACGTGGCCAGGTGACGTGGCCAGGTGACGTGGCCAGGTGACGTGGCCAGTGGACAATCCACAACTTGTGGCCAGGTGAAGTGGCCAGGTGACTTGGCAAATGGACAATCCACAACTTGTGGCAGGTGACGTGGCCAGTTGATGTGGCAGGTGACGTGGCCAGTAGACAATCCACAACTTGTGCCAGGTGAGGTGGCCAGGTGACGTGGCAAGTGGACAATCCACAACTTGTGGCAGGTGACGTGGCAAGTGGACAATCCACAACTTGTGGCCAGGTGACATGGCCAGTGGACAATCCACAACTTGTGGCAGGTGACGTGGCAAGTGGACAATTCACAACTTGTGGCAAGTGGACAATTCACAACTTGTGGCAAGTGGACAATTCACAACTTGTGGCAAGTGGACAATTCACAACTTGTGGCAAGTGGACAATTCACAACTTGTGGCAAGTGGACAATTCACAACTTGTGGCAAGTGGACAATTCACAACTTGTGGCAAGTGGACAATTCACAACTTGTGGCAAGTGGACAATTCACAACTTGTGGCAAGTGGACAATTCACAACTTGTGGCAAGTGACACGCTAAATACAAGTATACTGCTGCTCTTTCAGCTGCTTCTCACTTTGGTCTCACAACATGGCTGAAATGGTTAAATAATATTGTTTTTTGAGCTTAGGGAGGGTCTTATGATGTTTCTTAACCACTTTAGCCCCGGACCATATTGCTGTCCATTGCTGTTGTGATTCGGCACTGCGTCGCTTTAACCACTTAAGACCCAGACCAATACGCTGGTAAATGACCCAAGGTGTTTTTGCGAATTCGGCACTGCATCGCTTTAACAGACAATTGCGCGGTCGTGCGACGTGGCTCCCAAACAAAATTTGCGTCCTTTTCTTCCCACAAATAGAGCTTTCTTTCGGTGGTATTTGATCGCCTCTGCGATTTTTATTTTTTGCGCTATAAACTAAAATAGAGCCACAATTTTGAAAAAAAACACAATTTTTTTACTTTTTGTTATAAAAAAAATCAAATAAACTAAATTTTAGTAAAACATTTAGGCCAAAATTAATTCAGCCACATGTCTTTAGTAAAAAAAAAAAATCGCAATAAAAAAAAAATAGCTACCTAGCGGGAACAGCGACACTAATACAGCGATCAGAAAAATGATCGCTTAGTGACGCTGGCAATAGGGAGTGAAAGGGTTAACTAGGGCGGTGATCAGGGGGTTAAAACTTTATTAGGGGGGGTGGGGGGCTATCCTGAACCTAACACTAACTGTTTTTTACACTGCCTGTCACACTGACACTAAATGCAGTGATTAGATCACTGCATTCAGTGACACTGTGACAGGGGGTTGGAGGTTGGGGGGCGATCACAAGGGGTTAATATGCCTATGTGAGTGTGTGTCAGTGTTGTGTTGGTGCACACTTACTTGTGATGTCTTCTCTCATCAGCAGCGCTGGGAAACAGCGCTGCGATGAGAGATTACATAATTTCCTCCTTCCTGTGTAAACACAGGAGGAGGAACTGACACGATGGGAGCGCGCTCCCATTGGCTGGGAGCGATCGCGGGGGGGGCGGAAATCACGGACATCCGCCCACTCGTCAGCGATCGCTCCCAGAGGCAGGGGGACCGAACCGCACGAAGGCGGGGACGTAAATTTACGCCCTTGTGCCTGTACGAGCCATTCTGTGGCCGTATATGTGCGTGCGGGGGTCCTTAAGTGGTTAACTGACAATTGCGCGGTCGTGCGACGTGGCTCCCAAACAAAATTGGCATCCTTTTTTTCCCACAAGTAGAGCTTTCTTTTGGTGGTATTTGATTATCTCTGCGGTTTTTATTTTTTGCGCTATAAACAAAAATAGAGCGACAATTTTGAAAAAAATGCAATATTTTTTACATTTTGCTCTAATAAATATCCCCAAAAAAGATATAAAAAAACATTTTTTTTCCTCAGTTTAGGCCTATAAGTATTCTTCTACATATTTTTCGTAAAAAAAAAATCGCAATTAGCGTTTATTGATTGGTTTGCGCAAAATGTATAGCGTTTACAAAAAAGGGGGTAGTTTTATGGCATTTTTATTATAATTTTTTTTTTTACTAGTAATGGCGGCGATCAGCATTTTTTTTCCGGTACTGCAATATTATGGGGGACACATCAGACACTTTTGACACATTTTTGGGACCATTGGCATTTTTATAGCGATCAATGCTATAAAAATGCATTGTACTACTATAAAAATGCCATTGGCAGTGAATGGGTTAACACTAGGGGGCAGGGAAGGGGTTAAGTGTGTTCCTGTTTGTGTTCTAACTGTATGGGGGGGTGGCCTCACTAGGGGAAATCACTGATCTTCTGTTCATACATTGTATGAGCAGAAAATCAGCGTTTCCCCCGCTGACAGGAACGAGAGCTTTGTGTTTACACACAAAGCTCCCGTTCCCCGCTCTGTAACGAGCGATCGCGTGTGCCCGGCGGCGATCGTACCCGCCGGGCACACGCTCGGGACTCGGGGGCGAACGGGGGGCGCGCGCGCGCGCCACCCCCCCTAGTGGCCGCTAAAGAGAGGACGTAGAGCTACGTGCTCTCGCGGTACAATGCCACTGTCCCGCAGTAATATGACGGCGGGCGGTCGACAAGAGGTTAACTAAACACTTATAAACGCAAACGCGGCAAAACGCCGCAAAATTCAAAGCAAAAACGGGCCTTTTAAACGCCGGTTTTTGCCTTTGAAAACGTGTGTTTAGATGTGTTTGCATTTGCGTCTCATGTGCATGGGGCCTTATTAATAAATCAACTGTGTTTACTCTTTTTAAATCATAATGGCAACAGAACCTACCCAAATGACCCTGGTCAGAAATGTACATACCTTGGTGATTTACACAAGTTGACGCAAAGGGGTGGTTTGAATGGCTATTAAAGGTAACCATCCTCACCTGTGATCTGTTTGCTTCTAATTAGTGTGTGTATAAATAGGTCAATGAGTTTCTGGACTCATGAGAGAGCCTTGCATCTTTCATCTAGTGCTGCACTGATGTTAATGGATTCTGAGTCATGAGGAAAGCAAAATAATTGTTTGAGGATCTGCAGGAAAAGGTAGTTAAACTGTATAACATGGGAAAAGGATATTAAAAAAATAAATATCTAAGGAAATGAGAAAGCCAATCGGCAGTGTTCAAACTCTAATCAAGAAGTGGAAAATTAAGGGTTCTGTTGAAACCAAATCATGGTCAGGTAGACCAACTAAAATTTCAGCCACACCTGCCAGGAAAATTGATTGGGATGCAAAGAGAAACCCACAAATGACTTCAGGTGAAATACAGGACTCTCTGAAAACATGTGGTGTGGCAGTTTCAAGATGTACAATAAGGAGGCACTTGAAGAAAGATGGGCTGCGTGGTCGAATCAACAGAAGAAAGCCATTACTATGCAAATGCCACAAACTATCCCGCTTACAATATGCCAAACAGCCCAGAGACAAGCCTCAAACCTTCTGACACAAAGTCATGTGGAGCTTTGAGACCAGCATTTTTCTTTTTGGCCACAACCATAAACAGGAGTCAACAAGGCCTACGATGAAAGGTACACAATTCCTACTGTGAAACACGGAGGTGGATCATTGATGTTTTGGGGATGTGTGAGCTACAAAGGCACAGGAAATTTGGTCAAAATTGATGGCAAGATGAATGGAGTAGGCTATCAAAAATACTGGAGGAACATTTGCATTCATCAGCCAGAAAGCTGTGCATGGCACGTACTTAGATATTACTACTAGTGATGAGCGGAATACGCCATATTAGATTTCGCGATATTTCGCAAATATTTCAAAGAATATTCGCGAATATTCGTTAATATCGAATATTCGTGATATTTTATAAAAAAAAAAATTGCGAAATTTCGCTATTTTTTTTGTGTGACTTTTAATATCGAATATTCGTGATATTTTATTAAAAAAAAAAAAAAAAAAATTGCGAAATTTCGCTATTTTTTTGGGGATAAAATATCACGAATATTCGATATTTACGAATATTCGCTATATTTTATAAAAAAAATGCGAAATTTGAAAAAATACGAATATTCGAAATAGCGAATATTCGCCGCGATATTCAAATTATTCGCGAATACTCGAATATGCAATATTCGTAGCGAATATTCGCAATGTGAATATTCGTGAGCAACACTAATTACTACACGACAATGATCCAAAACACAAGGCCAAGTCGACCTGTCGTTGGCTACAGCAGAATAAAGGGAGGGTTCTGGAGTGACCATCTCAGTCTCCAGACTTCAGTATCATAGAGCCACTCTGAGGAGATCTCAAACGTGCAGTTCATGCAAGACAGCCCACGACTATACAGGAACTGGAGGCTTTACCAAGAGGAATGTGGACAGCTTTACCATCTGAGAAGATAAAGAGCCTCATCCACAAATGCCAAAAAATACTTCAAGCTGTCATTGATGTTAAACTTTTGATCAGGGTCATTTGGGTAGTTTCTGTTGTCATTATGATTTAAAAAGAGTAAAGACAAGTGATTTGATAATAAATGATTTCAGCCAAACACTAACCATGAGTGGAAAAGTTTTTGTGTTATTCATATTCTCTGAAAAATGGCCAAGAAATCATAAATTCAGGGTATGTAAACTTATGAGCACAACTGTATAGGGGCCAATGTACTGTATGAAATAACCATTTCTTGTTGACCATGTCAACCCTTGAGAATCCTTGTTTCATGGTCTACCCTGCTTTAAGTGAAGCTGCTTGGTTGCTAGTATTGGCAACATGAAAACTTCTTGTAGTTGCTTATGTCACATTAAGCTCTTGCTGACTTACCGTAAAATACCATGAAATACAGTAAGTGACAAACAATCCAGAGCACTCGCCCCAACTTCATTGAGTGCAGAGAAAGAATCTGTGCATTGTTGGTTGTGTTATTAAATGAAGTCATTGGAATCTGGGCGCAATATGTCAATAAGGCTGGCCATATACATTAAGATTTATCTCATTCAGCCCGTTTCACACACACGCTATTGGACAAATCTGCTTTGATGGCTTTTGTATTCTGACAGCTGCCTCTTTCAGATCCAACAGGAATTAATCTAAATTTGACCTGTGTATGGACAGCTTCAAGTAGTAATAAACCCTCAGTGTTATAATATAAATTCCAATCATTGGCAATTTTATACATAGTTCATTGGTTCAGGTTGGGCCATTTTAACTATTTATATAACATACCTGGCCGATGCTACTTTGAAGTCCAGTTTCATCGGTCCAAACCGACCGTGTGTACAGCCCATCGGTCCGTCGTTCTTCGGACCAAAGTTTTAAAATCGGACTGATGGACGCCTGACCATCGGTCCAAACTGATGGTTAGTACGCAAAAGCATCGGTTCAAAAACCTGCGCATGCTCAGAATCAAATCGACGCATGCTTGGAAGCATTGAACTTTGTTTTTTCAGCACTTCGTTGTATTTTATGTCACCGCGTTCTGACACGATTGTTTTTTGAACTGATGGTGTTGTACGCACATCAGACCATCAGGCCACTTCAGTGGTGACCCGATGAAAACGGTCCGTTGCACCATTCTCATCGGGTTGGACCGATCCTGTGTACGCGGCCTCAGTGATATCCATTTGCTTCCAGGTCCCCTGCTGAGCATCCAACCTGATGCATTGTGGACACATGAGTTCAGTCACCCAGCATGGGCGCCATTTTAAGAATGATAGTAATTTTCAGAATGATTGCAAAGCGTTCTGATAGGATGAGTTGGAGAGCTTGATGTCACCACACTACCTCTTCACCTCATTCAATCATAGAATGTTTTGTATTCATGCAATTCAAGCATTCTCTGAATGGCGCCCCTACCGAGTGGCCAACCTCCTGTGTTCGGAATACATCAGTCCGGGTGCACAGCTCGGAACCTGGAAACGAGGAGATCGCTGAAGGTAGTGGTGTCTACATCAGTGATTTTCAGTGGCATCGACCAGGTATGCCATATACTCGGTTACATTGGTCTAAACTTGATGCTGGTGTCATGACATATTGTTTATAATGTTAAGGGAAACTTTTCCAAATTGGACCAGCTGTATATGGCAGGTAATCCGCTTCTGGCTTTTTATTTTCAAAGCTTAACCTGAACAAGCTGAAGATAACTTCTGATTGGTTGCCAGGCAAGCGTTGGCACTGAAAAGTGCAGTCTAAAGTCGTCATTGGTTTTAGAAGGGTGGAGAAGCAGGGGAGTGCCATCCTAGGCTACAGGGCTGTGCGTTTCTATTGATGCACACAGTGTAGGGAGACTCAACTCTAGTCCCTGCTGCAAGAGAAAGGAGCCACCCTGAAACGGTAAATGAACTGCTTTTATTTATTCATGTAAAACCTTTGTCCATAAAGGAAAAAAATCTGTTTTAACTGCTTGTGTATCCTTCAGTGTTAGCAGGAGTTTGGCTTCAATTTGTTGGTGTATCTTCACCTGCTTGTACATCTCATGCTCCCATTTCCCCAGACTGACAATGCTGATGTCTAAAGGTGCCCCGTTCTCCTTCATTCAGAGTGGGGGCACTCTAATATAGGAGGTGTGTTTACTGACCAGATCACCAGGTGGAAATAGAAGGGGAAAATAAAATGGATGTATTAATCAAATGATTTGTAAGCTGCAATATATTACACTTTTGCTTTTTAATACTTATTTACACGAGAACATAGGTAAGGATTAAAATGGAAACAAGTTGTAAACGCATTTCGTGAAGAAATCCACTTTTGAACATGCTTAAAAAACTGAGTTTAATATCACTAAGGCTCTTTTCACACTTGGGTGGTTTGCAGGCGCTATTGGAAAATAAAGGCGCTTTACCGCCACCGCACCTCCCGCCCCATTGTGAAAGGGGCCTAAATTTGCTTGCTATGCCACTTCACAAGGGTCACTTGCATCAAATAATCTGAAGTTCACATTTTCTTGCTTTTTTTGAGTAGTATTTCCTAATGCTATTCTTTTTTTCTTTCTAGTCTCAAACCATGAACTATGTTGGGCAACTGGCCGGGCACGTCCTGGTTACTGTGAGAGAACTGTATAAAGGAATCAACCAGGCTACCCTTTCAGGCTGCATCGATGTGATTGTGGTCCAGCAGCAAGATGGCACTTTCCTGTGCTCACCTTTTCATGTCCGCTTTGGGAAGTTGGGAGTTCTTCGGTCCAAGGAAAAAGTGGTAAGTCATTTCTGCATCGTACTGTCAGCTGAGAAGACTTTTCACAGAATATTGCATGGTTAGTAGAGCGGATCGCCTCTTCTCTTTTCTCCTTCTCTTCTCCTTCTCCTCTTCGCCTTCTCCTCTTCTCCTCTTCTCCTCTTCTCCTCTTCTCCTCTTCTCCTCTTCTCCTCTTCTCCTCTTCTTCTCTTTCTCCTTCTCTTCTCCTTCTCTTCTCCTTCTCTTCTCCTTCTCTTCTCCTTCTCTTCTCCTTCTCTTCTCCTTCTCTTCTCCTTCTCTTCTCCTTCTCTTCTCCTTCTCTTCTCCTTCTCTTCTCCTTCTTCTTCTCCTTCTCCTTCTCCTCTTCTCCTTCTCCTTCTTCTCTTCTCCTTCTCCTTCTTCTCCTCTTCTTCTTCTCCTCTTCTTCTTCTCCTCCTCTTCTCCTTTTCTTCTTCTCCTCCTCTTCTCCTTCTCCTTCTCCTTCTCCTCCTCTTCTCCTTCTCCTCCTCTTCTCCTTCTCCTCCTCTTCTCCTTCTTCTCCTCTTCTCCTTCTTCTCCTCTTCTCCTTCTTCTCTTCTCCTTCTTCTCTTCTCCTTCTTGCATGCCCCATACCTGAAAAATACAGCATTGGTTACATGTATGTGATCCAGTGTGGCAAGGCTGGCCTGGTGCAGTATAAGGGCACTTTCACAGTGGGTAGGTGTTTACGTCGGTGGTAAAGCGCCGCCATTTTTAGCAGCGATTTACCATAGTTTTAGCGGCCGCTAGTGGGGTGCTTTCAACCCACGCTAGCGTCAGAAAAAGGATAAAAGTGCCCGCATAACACCACAACTGAAGCAGCACTAGCCCGGTGTATTCATTGCTCCCACAACGCACCGAAGATGCTGCTTGCAAGACTTTTTTTTTTTTCCCTATCCTGCAAGTGCACCGCTCCAGTGTGAAAGCACTCAGGCTTTCACATTGGGGTGGCAGGGGATGTGTTTTTCAGGCGATATTTTTAGCCATGAAAAACGCATCGGCGTAAAAGTGTGGAGTGCGGTCCTGAAGTGGATATATTGGAGCATTTTTTATGGCGTGTTGACACGCTTTATATTAAAGCAGCCCAATTTTTTGCCACCCCATCCAGCTTTTTTTCACAAAAGAACATATTTCTCCATCCACACAAATGTAGATAAGGAATCTCCCCTGCTGGGACGTTGTAGTCTTAGGTTTAATTTCCATGGACGTTTTTACAGCCACTTTTCTGAGCGTTTTTTGCAGCTTAAAAACGTCTCTCCATGTTAGTCTATGGCCTCATGCCCACCATGACGTTTTTGAGCTGTAGATGGCTGAGCTGTTTTTAAGCTGCAAAAAAAAACCAGGACCAGTGCGTTCTGAAGCTCCAGCAATAGAGCTATAAAAATGCCATACATTAAAAAACGCTCAAAAATGCTAGCGCAGCGTTTTTGAGCTCCAGCTCAAAAAAAAATTAAAACTATTTTTTTTTTTTTTTTTTTTAACCCCTTCCATACAGGGCATTTTCACCCCCTTCCTGCCCAGACCAATTTTTAGTTTTCAGCGCTGTTGCACTTTGAATGACAATTGCGCGGTCAGGCAACACTGTACCCAAATTAAATCATTATGTTTTTTCCCCACACAAATAGAGCTTTCGTTTGGTGGTATTTGATCATCTCTGCGGTTTTTATTTTTTGCGCTATAAACAAAAGAAGAGCGACAATTTTAAAAAAAACACAATATTTTTTCCTTTTTATTTAATACATCTCACAATATTTTTTTTTAAAAAACCTTTTTTCCCCTCAGTTTAGACCGATACGTATTCTACGTATTTTTGGTAAAAAAAAACAAAACGCAATAATCGTATATTGATTGGTTTGCGCAAAAGTTATAGCGTCTACAAAATAGGTGATAGATTTATGGCATTTTTATTTTATTTTTTTTACTAGTAATGGCGGGGATCTGCGTTTTTTTTTTTTTTTTGTAACCGTGACGTTGCGGCAGACATATCGGACACTTTTGACACGTTTTTGGGACCGTTCACATTTACACAGCGATTAGTGCTATAAAACTGCACTAATTACTGTGTAAATGTGACTGGCAGGGAAGGGGTTAACACTAGGGGGCGCTGAAGGGGTTAAAATGTGTCCTAAAGTATGTTCTAACTGTAGGGGGAGGGGGACTCACAGGGGGAGGAGATCGATGTGTGTTCCTCTGTACTGGGAACACACATCAGTCTCCTCACCGCTGACAGGAGGTGGATCTGTGTGTTTACACACACAGATCCACACTCCTGCCGTGATTGCCGGAAATCGCGGGTGCCCGGCGGCAATCACGGCCGTCGGGCTCGCGGGTGGTGCCGCGGGCGCGCGCCCTAGAACGCCGTGAAGACAGGACGTTGTGCAACGTCCTGTCTCATCGGCGAGGGGATCACCATGACGTGATTCCCCTATGGGCTGGTAGGGAAGGGGTTAAATAAACATGGACAGGCGTTTTTAAGCTGTAAAAAAGGCTAAAAAAAGTGGCTGTAAAAACGTCCATGGAAATGAAGCCTTACTGCTCATACCTACCACTGTCAGAAAACACTGATCAGTAGCCACAAGTCTACAGAAGTTTTTCAATTTGTCAGTTCAACAGAAGTTAAACGGACAAATTTCAATCTGTGTATGGCTAACTTAAGAGTGAAAAATATTTAAAGGATTACTCTGGGGTAAAAATGTTGAGAGTCTGCCTTACTGATTTTTCTTTTTTTTTGCTAAAATTAAAATGCCAGAACAGTACAGACACCACTAAAATTACCTCTTTTTTGAAAGTAGTAATGTTAAGGTGATCCAATTTTTTGCTATTTTTTTTTTTTTTAAATTAAGGAATATGGTGGTAGTGAGGGGGTTAAAGCATTGAGCTTGGCAATTGTGTACTAGATACCACACAGGTGCCCCTATAGCAAGCGAATTGTTATGGGGGCACTCAAAAGGCAGGAGGAGCCAGAAGCCCCATCTAGGGACCTCAGAAGAGGAGGATCGGGCCACTCTGTTATTTAAAAGGGGAAAACAAAACGTTTACAATCACTTTAAAACTGCTGTTCCTGTTTGGGTTGATTCATTCTGTTTTTCTTGGTGACCATTTTCATTGGGACAAGAAAGTGATGGTATATCCAAAATGTTATCACTGGAATATGAAGTGAGAGAACTCTTCCAGTGGGGGCAATGATTCTGATGGCAACTGTTGAAGGCCGAATTTCTGCTCCCTTTGGAGGGACTCCCTCTTTCAAGATGGGGTGTGAAAGGGAAATTTTCCAATGAGGCACAGAAAGCAAAAAGACTGCCTGACTGGAAAATAAATAAAAAGGTTTTGGCTTGAGAGACGCTTTTAATTTTGCGGGTTCTCACTGTGATGCATTTTAGCTAAATCATTTGCCTAATGTAGCCATTTGTTTTGTAAAAAGCTGAAGCCTCTTTTTTTCTTTTGTGCGGTAGATTGATATAGAAATCAATGGAGAACCCGTGGATTTGCACATGAAGCTTGGTGATAACGGTGAAGCATTTTTTGTAGAAGAAACTGAAGAAGAAGATGTAAGTGTTGTGGAAATGTTTCTTTCCTGTACAACTGTGTATAAGTGTGCTGTATGTACTGGGGGAGGGGTTCACACAAATAAGATAAAGTGGATTTATATTATATTTTAGGCAAAATCATGAACATTTGAGGGAAATAGGTATGTATGTGTTTGGTGCTTTAAAGTGAAAATTGTCTGGTAATGGTAAAATGGGCAACTATTACTATTTTCCAAATGAAAATTGGGCAGAAAGAGGATGCTATAAACTAATTGTGCTAGGTTTTTGTTTTAATTGTTTAACATGCAGTTAAATTGGCTTTTTAGACCAAGTTTTTTTTTTCCAAGTATTGTAAAACCTCATCGTTTGTGCACTGTTTTATGTTAATTTGGGTATATAATGCACTTTCAATAAAGGCCCTTTGGCACCCTGGCTACTCACTAGGGAGATGACTGCTTTATATGTGGTTGAATATCGTTTTTTTTTTGTGCTCTATGGTGTGTTGGGTGTCACTTAAAGTTAATGGCGTGGCAACATGTGCTTTGGCACAATGCATAGGTGTGAATCTGAAATCCATTTTGCTAAGAGTGTGGCATCTTAAGACATCCCATATAGCAATTGTGTCATTCACATGCAATCATTAGTCCAGTAAAATTAAGACCACAATGCTGGTAAGATGTAGCTTCATCTTATTTCATGTTTATATTCTGTTTTTGCATTTAGGAACTGGTTCCGGCATACCTGGCTACCTCACCTATACCTACAGATGACCATTTTTTTAAGAATGTCCACAGCCACTTGCCAAACTCTGGGGAAGTGGAAAAAACGTCTCCATTGCCACACACCACAGAGCCTGAGACCATTAGCACAGGGTCTGTGAAAAAGAAGAAGAGGAAAAGAAGAAGAGCTAAGCATGAGAAGAAAGAGGATGTTCCTTCTACCTCAGGAGCTGAGGAAATATTTGAAATCGAAATGAGCTCAGATGAGGAGAGTCCAGTTCATCCACCAAGGTAACATAAAACAGTTGTGTCTGTGAAGGTTATTATTTGGGTCGTGGTATAGCTAGTAGTAGTTGGTCACATTTACCTGGCTGGTACTGTTGAAGACGTTCCCTGTAGCATGTTATGCACTGAGCGTCAAAAACATTCTCTAGCATTTAAAGCCACACAGGGTAACTCAGTCTCTTTTAAACCAATTAATATGGAATGTATCCAGGCAAATGTTAATTGTTAAATATGAAGGAAGGTCTGAAAGTTTGTGAAACTGCCCAGTTGTATATTCCAATCGTTATGGTGCCAGGGACAAGTGAAACAATCTGGGGCAGGTGTTAATGTTTAAATTGCATGATCGTGAATCGTTGTTAATTTGCTGGATAGAGATTTTAAAATGGAATTCTACAGTATGTAGGTGACAAATGTCAAAGGTTTCACCTTCCATTAGGGACGCAGGGTCATGAAATATTCTAAGACAACTAGGGTATACTGCTGCCTGCTGGAGAAATGGGCACTGGCAAAAAAGCTGTTGGCCAGCTAGGTATAACTCCCCCCACCCACCCCCACTCGCCTAATGCTTCAGTTTCTTGCTAGCATACTAGGAGACTATGCAATTTTTCTCCTCAGGATATCAGTCTAGTTTTTTTCTTCAAGTGTCTCTTTGTTTACTGTAAATCCATGAAACTTCATCTTGCAGTTTTCTGTAATGGCTGATTCTTGGCGCGGTTTTGCGAACTATACCCGATGATGTGGGGCTTGCCTGTAATGTGAGATTCTGGCACTTGGCTCTGCCTAGTGTCCTGTGTTTGCTCTTGAGCACTTTACAGGTTAGGGACCATGACACACCTGCTGGCATAATCCTGTCCCTGAAAACACCCACTTGAGGGGCGAAGACTGTTTGCAATGCGACATGTTTTTCACTGGGTTTTAAATTTACGTTCTTTCAGGCTGACTGATTCTCTCTCCGTTTATTCTCAAGAGTCCTCATAAGGTGACTTCAGCAGCTCAGCAATCAAGTTCATAGGCTTACTGACAAGGTTTCATCTTTTCCTGTCGAGACATACTCCACTAGGTCAGTAAGTGCCTCCTTGAGCATTTTAGCATCAGGCATCCGTTTCCCATATTTGCAAAGCTGCCACCTGGTCTTCTGTTCACACATTTTGTAAGTCTTACCAAGTGGATGTTCAGGCCTCATATGATGCCAAGTTTCTTCAGACATCTCTTTTGAGCTGCAGCTAGCTCCCAGTTTACTCTCCTTGTTTTTTTAACATGTTAGTGTTTTAGGTACTCTGTTGCCCACCTCTCAGTTGGACTGCTTTGGAACATCCCAGTTGTCTGACTTTTTATTGATAATGAAAAATCACTTGTTGAAAAGGTGGGCACGTGCATGACTGTTTAATGAAATATACATGTGAGGAAAGTACTGAGAGGAAGTCAGAAGAAAAACAAGATATGGGTACAGAATTGAAAAGGGGGGGGGGGGGGATCCTGCGTTTAATCCACTTGAAAGCTATAGGGGACTGTAACTGGCTGGGTGTAGTGTAGGGAAAGCATAAGATAGCCAAGGTTCCCGTATTTTTGGAAATCTAGTTTGGGAGTCATATAATATGCTTGACATCTTTTTGTTGAGCATCATAGAGATCAAACAGTCCTTCACTGCTGAAAATCAGACTGTAGGTTTCTTCCAAACCTTGGCTATGTGAGAAACACGTAGTTGGCCAGTTTCTGTTGATAGGAAAACAGACAATGATTAGAACAGAGCAATAGGGCTAGCTTTGCTTCCTTTGGGAATGGGTAAGTGAAACAATGTATGCAAGAGTCAAAAATCCCCAACCCGAATCCAATGAGGCGCTGACACATCCACCCAATAGGAGGACATTGCATTGGCCACAGCCTCTAAAACATCTATCACTATACAAAGGACATGTATGTTCTATGCAAGCTTTAATCTGGTACCATCTTAGTAAGGCTGCCTCCAGGGTCAAAGTATTAAGTGAGCATTTTTTCCAATAATGGACCCCACTCCTTGGGGTCAAAAAAAGTCACCAAGCCATGCACCCAAAGACATTTAGGAGGAAGAATACTAGTGTTCAAGGAGAGTAAATCGGCAGGGTAGTGCTCGAGTCAATGGGTGATTGCAATCATAGAAGGGTCAACCAGTGGCATAGCTGGAGGTATTGGAAAAATTACCTGTGTGAAACCATGCAAGGTCCACCAAAACAACAACCCTGGTTGTTCAAGGCCTAGAGGGAAAAGAGAATTATTCAGCAGTGGAAGCAAGGGTAGGACATGAGGTTACCTGAGTAGCTCCCAGAGTTTAGAATATCTGACATCAGGGGGCTCAAGATGAAAGGGCAGGATCTTTGGGGGAGCCATAATAAGGTTAGGGAACCGTGAGGATGTTCAAGGAGCATCCAGGGTGGGACTTTATGTCCTGCATGGTGAGCTTGGGAAAACTGGACTGCCAAGTAATATTTTGCAATTTTGGGGGCTCCCAAGAATCCCCATAGCATGTGGGAAAAGGGGTGGCACCTGCTATTCATGGGAGTTTATATGCCCAAATGAATGATAAACTTCTATCCCATAGAAGGCGCAGGAATGCGTATGGGTAGGGTACAGAAGAAATAAAGGATTTTGGGCAAGATCATCATTTTGTCTACATGTATGTGGCCTATCAATGAAATTTGTGAGGAACTGTCATGATTGCATGGGAGCTGTTACTTTGCATAACAAGGGATAATAATTGTCCCTAAAGAGAAAGGGAGGCATAGGAGGAGTTCAGCTTGATGCCCAAAGATGTTGTCCAGTTGTATGGAAAACCGGGTTGGAGGTAGATGGGTCGAGTGTGATGTTCATGGCAGTCGTCTTGTGGGGATTAATCCGGAGACGAGAAATATTGGATAATTGCAAGTTGGGCAATTTGATAAGAGGTGTTGTCATGGTCAGGAGTGCGTATCCACTAACAAATATTTTGTGGTACTTTTGGAAAAATGATGTTGGGGTTGCCTGAGTGCTATGGCTAGGGGTTCCAAGGCAAGGATGAAGAGTGTCGGATATAGGAGGCGCCCCTATCTGGTGCCTTGAAAAGGGTTGGAAAGGTGTCCTGCATATCGCACTACAGCTGACAGGAAGGGGTAAAGGGCCACAATCCATACTAAGAAGGAATCGCCAAAGCCTCATCTTCTCATTACATATTGAAGATAATCCCAGGAAAGGAAGTTAAAAGCCTTATAAATGTCCAGCGAGAGGAGGAAGCCTGGGATCTTGCGATTATTCAACAAATGGATTTGGTGGATTACCTTGTGGACATTATCACCCACCTGTCAGCCATGGACAAAGCCCACTTGGTCCTTGTGGACAATTTGTGTGCGCAGGTGGCAGTTGATCCGAACTTAAAACCTTCCCAAGGATTTTAATATCCTCATTCATAGGAGAGATCTTCCAAAAGGCCTGGGGCTCGGCCACTTCCTCACTGGTCTTGGGGATCATGGAAAAGTGGGCTTTCAAGGAATTTGAAAGCCCACCATTTGTAAGACTATGGAAATAAGCCATCAAGTGGGGCACTAGAAGTGGCGCAAACTTTAATACAACCTTGAGATGCTGTCAGGTCCCGCGCCGTTGGTCTCAGACATATTTCTGCCCCTCTGTCCCGTTTTAATACAGAGGGATCTGGCCAAAAGTGGCCAAATGGCCATACCTCCAAAGTGGAAACAAGGCTAAGCGACTTGACTATACTCAAAAACATAAGAACTGGGGTGCAGAAAAAAATGACAGGAGGTGCTCTGAACTGATAAGTCAAGATACGTCAAAAGTATTAGGATGTAGCAAAAGGGAGATTGTTCGTGAAGGACTGGCGAGGGGTACAATAATGAGGCATAGTGGAGGTTACTTGCACGTTTGGGGATGCATTTCTGCAAATGGAGTTGGAGATTTGGTCAGAAATGGTGTTCTCAGAAATACAGACAGTTGCTTATCCATCATGCCAAACCAGCAGGGAGGTGTTTTATTCTACAGCAGGACTATGACCCCAAACATACAGCCAATGTAATTAAGAACTATCTACAGTGTGAAGAAGAGTTTGGCTCTCACAGAACCTTGATCTCAACACGTCTGGGAATACATGGACAGGCAGACAAGGATTTGAGACAGCCTATATCCACAGATTTGTGGTTAGTTCTCCAAGATTTTTGCAACAACCTACCTGCCGAGGTAATTCTAAAACTGTGTGCAAGCGTACCTAGAAGAATTGATGCCATTTTGATGGCAAGGGGTGGTCACAGCAAATATTGGTTCGATTTGGACTTGTCTTTGGTTCATATACTTTTCATTTTGTTAATTGATAAAAATAATCTATTAACCACTTAAAGGGGTGTTCCAGCCGCAATTTTTTTTTTTTTTTTAAAGTCAGCAGCTACTAACAGTGTAGCTGCTGACTTTAAATAGGGACACTTACCTTGTCCTACTTGCCCGCGCTGATGGGCCCCCCCGATGCCGGTCCCACGATCGATCCAGGTCCCGCACCGCCATCCACACTATGGGAAACAGGCAGTGAAGCCGTACGGCTTCACTGCCCATTTCCTACTGCGCCTGCGTGAGTCTCACGCTGGCTTGTGAATGGGCGGCTGCTCTCTGAGAACACACACAGTTCCCAGAAAGCAGCGCGCCCCATTCACAAGCAGAAGAAGCAGAAGAAAAGACACCGCGGTGTGGAAGAGGCAGATTACGGACTTCCGCATAGCTCTGCTGGACCTAAGCGCAGCCTTTGATATAGTAGATCACAAGCTGTTATTGACTCGGCTGGCTAAAATGGCCAAAGTCGCAGAAAGCGATCTATCCTGGTTCTCCTCTTTTTTGGAAAACCGATCGCAAATAGTGAAGCTAGGACCCTTCACTTCTGAAAAACGCACATTATCGTGCGAGGTCCCTCAAGGATCTCCCCTGTCGCCGATGTTATTCAACATCTATGTGCGTCCTCTTTTCGAAATCATCAGCAGCCAAAAACTGCTATATCACTCATATGCAGACGACACGCAACTGTACTTCCGCATTTGCAATAAAAAGGATCACCACCACAATCTAGAGACCTGTCTCTCTTTGATAGAGGACTGGATGACAAAGAGTTATCTCAAACTCAACGGAGCGAAAACAGAACTTCTTCTGTTTCACGCCAAGCGTAGTAATCAACCGGCAACAACTTGGATCCCCCCTCCCATTCTGGGCAAAACCATCACCCCTAGCACCAAAGTCAAAAGTCTTGGGGTCATCTTTGACTCCTATATGACAATGGACGCACAAATAGGGTCAGTAGTCAGCGGATCTCACCATCTGCTGCGCCTACTACGCAGACTCCTTTTATTCCCAAGAAAGACATAGCGGTCGTGGTGGGAGCGATTGTAAACTCCAGACTGGACTATGCAAATGCCCTTTACCTCGGACTCCCCAAGTACCAAATCGCTCATCTTCAAGTCATTCAAAATACGGCCGCCAGACTTGTGACTGGGAAAAAACCCTGGGAATCAATCTCACCTTCACTGAGATCCCTTCACTGGTTACCAGTTAAAGACAGAATCACCTTTAAAGCACTCTGTCTAACGCATAGATGTATCCATGGGAATGCTCCCCATTATCTATGCGAAAAAATAAAAGCTCACAATCCCAATCGTATTCTACGATCCACCAATCAAAACCGCAGAGGTGATCAAATACCACCAAAAGAAAGCTCTATTTGTTGGAAAAAAAAGGACCCAAATTTTGTTTGGGAGCCACGTCGCACGACCACGCAATTGTTTGTTAAAGCGACGCAGTGCCGAATCGCAAAACCTGGCCGGGTCCTTTAGCTGCCTAAATGTCCGGGTCTTAAGTGGTTAATGCCTCTATTTCTGAAGGCATTCTTAAATTAACAGTATTTTTTCACACCTACCTAAAACTTTTGCACAGTAGTATATATTATTTTGAGGCCCCCAGGAGCTCTTGACAAAATATGCATGTATTTTCAGCATATTTGCACATCACAGCATGCAAGTTTCCTCCTTGAGTGATGAGATGTCTGCGCTCTCTCTCTGTATTGTTAGTGCTTCCTATTTTCTTCTGGTCCAGAGACTGTATGACATGGAGATCCTGGCATAAAATGAATTGCTGCTTTAGGTTGGTCCGTTTTGAGTTGTTTGCAATAAATAGTTTATCCACAGGAGAGCGCCCTCAGCACACAAGTTTAGATGAGCTAATTGAAATAATTCCTTATTGACTCTGTAGTCTACATTAGAAACTGACCTCCATGACTGTGAAAGGATTTGACAATAGACATGCCTCTCGCAGGGGTTGAATTACTAAAACTGGAGAGTGCAAAATCTGGTGCAGCTGTGGATGGTAGCCAATCGACTTCTAACGTGACTTGTTAAATTAAGCTTTGACCAATAAAACCTGGATGCCGATTTTTTTTATTTTTTCTTGCTCTTTTTTTGTTTTTTATGCAGAGCTGCACCAGATTTTGCACACTCCAGTTTTAGTAAATCAACCCCACAGTGTTGCTGAATTAAAGGAAACCTGTCATGAGATGAGTATGGAACGTGCCATTGCTGACATCTCCTGAAAATACTTCTTGCCTTGCGGTCATCTGACTATTTTTTCTTTAGTACTTTTAGTTACTAAAATACAAGTCTGCAAATAAAGACTTCTGCCTTGTCTCTGACACTCCTGATCTGCATACTTTTTCCGAGTCAGTGAATCAGAAAGTACAGAGGCCAGCGGGTTAAAGTAAGAGGCAGGTAATTAACATTTTTACAAGGAGGTCAGCAACAGCAGCCCCCATGGTTCTTTCTTTTTTTTTTTTTTTTTTAAATAACTATTTTTATTAATCACAACAGCGGGTAAATGGACAAGAATTTGGCACTGTAACACAAACTTTAGCATAACAGCAGTAGAGCCAGTGTATATCAAATAACCGTAAACCATAAAACAGACAGTAGAGCACAGGTGTCACACACAAGGCCCTCTAGACCATTTCATGTAGCCCTCCCACCTCTCCTGCAGCTGTAGGAGAGCTCCAGCCCTCCTCTGGTCCTCCTCCAGACCCCTACTTTCTGCTTTCAAGCAATGCATCCAGCTTCTTCCCAGCAGCAGCATAAGGAAAGGGGTGCACTGTGATGTAAGGGAGAGCGGGGGGCTCAACTGCTGATGGTGGGGTGGCTCTTGACATCTAATGTAAGGGGAGGGGATGCACTTGACATCTAATCTTACAGATATAATCGGCCCTTTTTGAGGACAATCATAATGCTGATGCGGCCCACGATAAAATTGAGTTTGACACCCCTGCAGTAGAGGGTCTTCGCTGGTTCTGTATAAAAGCTGCTGATTATCAAATTGGTACCGCTATAAATCACAACAAAACCAGAGACAAAGAAGAACAAAAAGAGAAAAAAACAGAGAGAGAGTAAATAAAGAGAAGAGAAAATGGAAACCGCCGAAAAAAAGAGAAGTGGGGGGGGGGGGGTGAGGAAAAAAGGGGGGGGGAAGAGGGCTCGACCATCGGCTCAGAGCGGATCCTCTCGCCAGTGCCACTCCTCCCAAACCTTGTCATGCATTTCCAATCTGTCCTGTAATCTGGCTGTCATTTTGTTCCATCAGCTCTACATCTCTTATTCTAGTGTACAGATCTGCCTGGGAGGGTGGGGAAGGACGTTTCCAATGGAGGGCGACCAGCCATCTCGCAGCCATCATGACATGTCTAAGCAATTTTTTGGATCGATTGGGAATCTGCAGGGGTGAAACTCCTAAGAGGAATGATTTTGGGGTCCTGGGAACCTGTACTCCCAAAAGGCGGGACAATAAAAGCTGCATTTCCGTTCAAAAGGGCATTATCTTGGGGCAGATTCAGTAGATGTGATGCAGGGTCCCCTTAGCTCCCTGACAGCGCCAACACCTATCTGAGCTGGAGGGATAGATGGCGTGGAGAACATCTAGTGTCAAATACCAAAAATAGAGAATTTTATAAGTGTTCTCCTTGTAGAGCGTGCAAATAAAGCTTTTTGCCACCTGAGGCCAGGTCCTCTGCCATGTCGCCCCTGGGATCTCCTCTCCTAGCACCCTTTTCCCAGCGAAGTATATATGCATGTTTAGCAGCCGGTTTATGTCTGAATTTAAACCACAGCGTGCAGATCCCTCCAACACCAGTCTCTTAAAGGGGGTTGGCACCGAGAAGTGGAGATTCGGGTGAAAGATTGTGCATAATGTCGTATTTGCAAGTACCCATAAAACACCTGGCGAGGTAGATCGATTTTTTTTCCCTATGGTTTTTTCAAAGCATTTACTTTAAGAATAATAACGGGATTAAAATGAACCCTTTTCCTGCCATGGACTTAGTAAAAGTATGTCTGTCCAATGGCAGTCTTATAGTGCATTTAAAGGAAGCCCAAGTATAAAACACAAAGAGCAGAGGAGGACTGAGGAAAAGACTCAAAATGTATTTTACGGTCCTTTTCTTCTAAAATTGCCATAATGATTTATGCTTGGCTGAGTTATACCTTGATATTTATCTTAGTCTGTCAAAGAAAGTTATCAGAATTTCTTTCTCGTACATCACGGGACACAGAGCGGCATATTCATTACTATGTGGGTTATATGGAGTACCTTCAGGTGTGGACACTGGCAATCTTCAAACAGGAAGTCCCCTCCCTATATAACCCCCTCCCCTAGAGGGAGTCCCTCAGTTTTTTCGCCAGTGTCTTAGGTGTTGGTCACGGAATAGCTTTGCTCCACATCCTTTGGGATTAAGGGCGGGCTAACCGGATCTGTCCAAGGAGCCTCAGTGCCAAAGTGGACAGTACCCGGGCCCCAAACCGTGGGGTTTTGCCTATAATGCTCCTCTTTGGAGGGCTGGACCCTGGGCCCAGGACTTGGAGTTTGCAAAAAACCATAAGGTTCCTGTTTTGCCAGGGTGCTATATAGGTCCAGGACAGTGGGTACCTTCATAGGACCCCAGGGCCTGAAGGTCTACTACGCTACCCACGGAGATGGGAGAAGACTGGATCAGTTTGCTGGTCAAACATCCTGCAGCATGGAGCAGGTAAGGGGGAGCCTGCGGGACTTGGTTCGACAGCAGGCTCCCCGGGGTAACCTAAAAGGGGGGATAGCCTGAGTATGCTCTGCATGGGCAACCGTGATCACTATGTCTAAGAGACAGGATGACACCCTTTCTCCCCCCATCACTAGGCCCCCCTGTCTAAAGGTGTTGCTAGCTAACCTGCTGTTTCTTCCTAGAGGCTAGTAAAGGATCCTTAGGGGCCTTGAGAGAGTCCTACCTGGCCGGGAGTTTTGAATCTGCCGCCGTTTCTGCGCCATGGATCTCCAGCAGCGCGGCTCCTCCATGTTCTTCCTGTTTCCGGGTACGCGCGCGCGCGCGTGCACGCGCGCGTCTTATTGACGGTTTCGCGCCATCCAGACAGGAGGGCGGGGGGGGGGCGGGCCTGCGGCGTCATACAGGGGCGCGCCCTTCTGCTGTTATAGACAGCAGGCCTTGTCAGGGCTCAGTCTGTGGCTGATTTTTTCAAGGAGAGGACGCAGGGCGGCAGAACAGTGACTCCCGGTGGCGGAAGAGGGGTAGTACATATGGACTTTGTCCCAATGTCTTTATTGTTAAGCCAAAAAATCCCCCTTATTTGACAGCAGGTTGGAGGCTGGCAAACTTAAATTAGGGTCATTGTATATGGTCAAAGAAAATATATAATATATAATTATTTAAAAAAAAAAAAAAAAAAAAAAAAGAAAAAAGACCAACATACGGGCCCATCAGTTTGTGGGGACACTAGTGATCTACTCTCCCCTAAACTCTGGAATTGTACTCCTGGCCACTACAGTCTGTTGTGTGGGCGGAGTCCCTCGATTTTGTATTATGGCTTCCAAGGGTTCGGGGTCAAAGGGTACAAAAAAGACCAAAAAACAAAAGGGTTCCCTTTCTGATTCTGATATGCCGATTCTTTCCCCGCAGCTTATTAATTTAAGAAGCGCCTTGGATGAGCCATTAGGGGGATCTGGTGCGGAGGCTGGCCCAGATCAGCCCAGCCCTGTGTTTATCACAGAGGAGATGCTAGCCGTATCCCTAGGGGGGCTAGAAGGGAGAATAGCAGCATTGATCGCTAGAGCTATTCCTGGTAAGAAACGGGTTAGATCCCCATCACCAGGGGGTGTATCCTCAGATGCTGAGATTCTCTCTCCGGAGGAATTAGAATCACAGGAGGATCAACTGGACCTGAACCAAGAGGGTTCAGGGATGGAGGGGTCTACCTCTGAGGAACCATTTTCAGACTCCCAGACAGAGAGACTGTGGGTACAGTCTTTGACGGACATGGTCCGATCGACATTTAGTTTGCCATTGCCAGAACCTCAGGTTCCTCCGGTATCCTCTCTGGGCTCTTTGAGAGCCCCGTTAAGCAACGCAGTGTTTCCGGTCCATCCTCTCTTGGAGGAATTGATCTTTCGGGATTGGGTACGGCCGGACAGGGTTTTTCTGCCACCGAAAAGATTTGCGGTCATTTATCCCATGGAGGAAAAATTCTCCAAGAGATGGAGGCTCCCAGTAGTGGATGCAGCCATCTCATGTGTGAATAAATCACTAACTTGCCCGGTGGAAAACATACATATGTTTAAAGATCCGGTTGATAAAAGATTAGAAACACTTTTAAAAGCATCCTTTGCTACGGCAGGAGCAGTGGTGCAGCCAGCGGTAGCTGCAATTGGAGTTTGTCAGGCATTAAAAGACCAGACAAAAGAGATGTTAAAAGACATGCCTACCCAACAAGCAGAAGAGTTTGCTGACATTCCCAGAGCTCTGTGTTTTGCGGTAGATGCTATAAAAGATTCCATCCAGCAGGCTTCTCGTTTATCACTATGTTTGGTACACATGAGAAGGCTCTTATGGTTGAAGAACTGGGCGGCAGAACCCCCATGCAAAAAGCTTCTGGCAGGATTTCCCTTCCATGGAGGACGACTCTTCGGAGAGGATCTGGATAAATATATTCAGACTATTTCAAATGGCAAGAGTACCCTTTTACCGGTCAAAAAGACATTCCGGGCTCCTACATTTAGAAGGCAGCTTTTTCCTGTCTCGGGGCCCTCTAATTCCAGGCAGTATCGACGGCCGCCTGCGCGATCCAACGGTAACAGTAGATCGCAGGGACAAACCCCTGGGGGTAAGAAGCCGTGGTATCGCAAACCGTCAAAGACAGCCCCTAAGTCTGCCTTATGAAGGGGCGCCCCCACTCTCACGGGTGGGGGGAAGGCTTCGTCTCTTCTCAGAAGTTTGGGAAGCCAAGATCCCCGACAAGTGGGTCCGGGCATCTGTAACCACAGGTTACAGACTGGAGTTTCTAAGGTATCCTCCGCCTCATTTTCAAGAATCAAGGCTACCAAGGGATCCAGCAAGGAAGGCCTCAATGCTGGCAGCTTTGGATCACCTGCTTTGCCAGGACGTAATTATAGAAGTGCCAGCCCAAGAGCAAGGCCTAGGTTTCTATTCCAATCTCTTTGTCATACCAAAGCCCAACGGCGATGTCAGGCCAATTTTGGACCTAAAGAGGTTAAACGGTTATCTAAGGGTGCGGTCCTTCCGGATGGAATCCATCCGGTCAGCAGCCGCGCTTCAGAAGGACGATTTTCTGGCCTCCATAGACATAAAAGATGCTTACCTTCATGTACCAATCTTTCAGTCGCATCAAAGGTTTTTACGCTTCGCGGTCGGGCAGCGACACTTCCAATTCAGGGCGCTCCCTTTCGGGCTGGCCACGGCCCCCCGGGTATTCACGAAGATCCTAGCCCCAGTTCTGGCCAATTTAAGAATCCAAGGAGTCACAGTCCTAGCATACTTGGACGACCTTTTTATTATAGATCATTCACGGACGGGTCTGCAGAAGGCAGTAAACCTCACGGTTCGGTACCTCGAAGAATTCGGCTGGGTCCTAAACCAGGGAAAGTCAGCATTCCAGCCTACAAAGCAGTTGGAATACCTCGGCATGAGGTTAGACACGGAACGTCAAAAGGTGTTCCTGCCCCTTGTAAAGATCAGGGCGATCAAGGGGTTGGTTCAGTTGGTTATAAACAAGAAAAGACCAACTATTCGCCTGTGTATGCGATTACTAGGCAAGCTAGTGGCCACATTCGAGGCAGTACCATACGCTCAGATCCACACTCGCGTCCTACAAGCAGCCATTCTAGCAGCCTGGGGCAAGAGGGCACATGCCTTAGAGTCCCCTTTGACGCTATCATCAAGGGTCCGACAAAGCCTGGCCTGGTGGTTGAACCCTCAGAACCTTCTAAAGGGAAGATCCTTCAGCCCTGTTGTCTGGAAGGTAGTTACCACAGACGCCAGCCTGGCAGGCTGGGGGGCGGTCTTCGAGGGGTTCTCCCGCCAGGGAACTTGGGTGAAAGCAGAGAGGCAGCTCCCCATCAATATCTTGGAAATCAGAGCTGCTCGCCTAGCCCTGTTGGCATGGACCTCCAGATTAAAGGGGTTCCCGGTGAGAATCCAGTCAGACAATGCCACGGCGGTGGCATACATAAACCACCAAGGGGGAACCAGGAGCCAGGCCGCTCAAAGGGAAGTGAACTTGATTTTTCAATGGGCAGAGGTTCATGTACCCTGCATTTCAGCGATATTCATTCCCGGAGTGGACAACCTGCAGGCAGACTTCTTAAGTCGCCAGAGTCTGTTGCCAGGGGAGTGGTCTCTGCATCCCCAGGTCTTTCAGACAATCTGCCAGAGGTGGGGAACGCCAGACGTAGATATAATGGCATCCAGGTTCAACAAGAAACTAGACAGGTTCGTGTCGCGAGCGAGGGATCCTATGGCCTGCGGAACCGATGCGTTGGTTTGCCCTTGGCATCAATTCAAACTTCTATATGCATTTCCTCCACTACAGTTACTCCCCCGCCTGTTGCGCAAGATCAGAGTGGAGCACAAGCCAGTCATTCTAATAGCTCCAGCTTGGCCCCGGAGGGCTTGGTACTCGCTAGTCCTGAATATGGCAGTGGGAGACCCTTGGACTCTTCCGCTACAACCAGACCTACTCTCACAAGGTCCGATCCTCCACCCTACATTACAGCGTCTAAATTTGACGGCCTGGAGGCTGAATCCCTGATTCTCAGGGGTAGGGGTCTGTCTAGGCAGGTAATCCCTACCCTGATTAAGGCTAGAAAGCCGGTCTCCAGGGTAATTTATTACAGGGTGTGGAGGAACTATATAGGCTGGTGTGAATCCAAAAGATGGAATTGCCGCAAATATACTATTGATAGGGTGTTAAGTTTTCTCCAGCTAGGAGTGGATAAAGGCCTGGCACTAAGCACAATCAAAGGACAGATCTCGGCTCTGTCAGTGTGGTTTCAGAGGCCGCTGGCCACCCACTCGCTGGTAAAGACCTTCTTACAGGGGGTCTTGCGTATTAATCCTCCTGTCAAGGCACCAGTTTGTCCTTGGGACCTAAATCTTGTCCTGTCCACTCTACAGAAACAGCCTTTTGAGCCTTTGGCTGAGATTCCTTTACTCTTACTGACAAGAAAATTGGTTTTCTTGGTCGCCATAGTTTCGGCCAGGAGAGTGTCAGAATTAGCAGCCTTATCATGTAAGGAACCATATCTTGTTCTGCATAAGGACAGGGCAGTTCTCCGGCCCCATCCTTCCTTTCTACCAAAGGTTATATCCAAATTTCACTTAAACCAGGATTTGGTACTTCCATCCTTCTTTCCAAAACCTACGTCTAGAAAGGAGGGGTTGCTGCATACCTTGGATATTGTCCGGGCCATGAAGGCCTATCTTAAAGCTACAGAAAAGATCCGGAAAACAGATGTGTTATTCGTTCTACCAGATGGCCCCAAGAAGGGGCAGGCAGCTGCAAAATCCACCATCTCAAGATGGATTAGACAATTAATCATTCAAGCCTACGGGTTGAAGAGGTTGCCTCCTCCGTTGTCGGTAAAGGCCCATTCTACCAGGGCCATGGGCGCCTCTTGGGCAGCACACCATCAGATCTCTATGGCTCAGATATGCAAGGCGGCAACGTGGTCATCAGTCCACACGTTTACAAGGTTTTATCAACTAGACGTGAGAAGGAATGCGGATTCTGCCTTTGGACAGGCAGTACTACAGGCTGCAGTTTGAAATCCTCGGGATCAGAAACACCCTTGGTTATAAAAAAAAAAAAAAAAAAAAAAAGTTTTTTCTTGACTAAGTTGGAATTATTATTATGATTTGAGTTTATCTCTAAATTGAATCCTTCTTTGGAAGATGTCTCCCTCCCCTCATTAAAGCATTGCTTTCGGACATCCCACATAGTAATGAATATGCCGCTCTGTGTCCCGTGATGTACGAGAAAGAAAAAGGGATTTTTAAATACAGCTTACCTGTAAAATCCTTTTCTTGGAGTACATCACGGGACACAGAGCTCCCACCCCTCTTTTGGGTGACCATTTTGGGAGGCATACTGCTTGCTACAAAACTGAGGGACTCCCTCTAGGGGAGGGGGTTATATAGGGAGGGGACTTCCTGTTTGAAGATTGCCAGTGTCCACACCTGAAGGTACTCCATATAACCCACATAGTAATGAATATGCCGCTCTGTGTCCCGTGATGTACTCCAAGAAAAGGATTTTACAGGTAAGCTGTATTTAAAAATCCCTTTATTCATCAAGACTTTGACATATCTTTTATCATGCAAGAGTTTTCCCCTCCTTCAGATTTTTGCTTAGCAGGAAAGTGTGTGTGTGTGTGTGTGTGTATGTGTGTGTATGTGTGTGTATGTGTGTGTATGTGTGTGTGTGTGTGTGTGTGTGTGTATATGTATGTGTGTATATATATATATATATATACACATATACATATACATTTTAATTTAAAAAAATATAAAGTGTTTCAGAATGGCCCATTTTTTCAGAAATAATTATTCAATGTGTGATAAGTTTGGCATGTTTCCTTTTTCAAGAGTATGGATAAAGAGCTTCGTTATAATCCTTTCCTGAAATAATGAACTAAACGGCCACACTATTTTAAGATTTCTTTTTGAGACTAATGCCGCGTACACGCGACCGTTTTTCGGGTTCTAAAAAATGACGTTTTTTTATATCATTAAAAACGACCGTGTGTGGGCTTCAGAGCATTTTTCACGATCTAAAAAATGGCCATTAAAAATCTCGAACATCTATTTTTTCACAATGTTTTTAACGTTCTCGTTTTGAAGGTTGTAAAAAATCGTGTGTGGGCTTTAACGACGTGAAAAAAACATGCATGCTCAGAAGCAAGTTATAAGATGGGAGCATTCTTGTCAAACTACCGTTCGTAATGGAGTAAGCACATACATCACGCTGTAACAGACAGAAAAGCGTGAATCGTATTTTACTAACACGAAATCAGCTAAAGCAGCCCAAAGGGCAGCCCAATCGGAATGGAACTTCCCCTTTATAGTGCAGTCGTACACGTTGTACGTCACCACGCTTTGCTAGAGCATTTTTTTTCCGCGCTTGTGTGTAGGCAAGGTCGTTTAAATGATCGGGTTGAAAACATTGTTTTTTTAAGACCCTTAAAAACTTAATTTTTTAGAACCCGAAAAACGGTCGTGCGTATGCGGCATGAGAATAAGAGATCAAATAAGACAGAGAAATAGAACCAAGTGCATGAGTAACATTCTAGTAAATGTGATGAGAAATAAAGGAGTATACAGCAATAAATACGTGGGGCACATTCACATGAAACTGCAATAAGAAAATTGCTGAACAGTAGAAACCATCTGTCAGAACACAGTTGCGCCAGGGGAGATCGATGTACTAACACTGCCTGTGTTAGTACATCAAGCTGTCAGATTTTATTTGTTTGGGGTTGAATGAAAAAAAAAATGTAGTGTGTGTACCAGGCTTAACCATTTGCCGACCGCAATACATATACAGTTTGGTTCATATTTGGACACAAGCACGTGTGTTATTCTGGTACAGATTAATCTTTGTTTCATCCGTCCAAAGAATGCTTTTCCAGAACTGGTCTGGATTTTTTTAGATGTTGTTTGGCAAAGTCTAATCTGGCTTTTCTATTCTTCAGCCTTTAGAATGCACCTTGTGGTGAACCCTTTGTTTTTGCTCTCTTGAAGTCTTCTCTTGTTTGTAGAGTTTTACAATGATACGCCCATCTCAGTGAGAGTGTCCTTCACTTGTCTGGATGTTGTAAATGTTTTTCTTTACCATAGAGAGGATCTTGCGATTATCCACCACTGTCGTCTTACGTTGACTTCCAGGCCTTTTTATGTTGCTGAGCTCACCAGTACATTCTTCTTTCCTCAGAATGTACAAAACGTTTGATTTGGCCACTCCTAATGTTGCTGCTAGCTCTCTGATGGATTTGTTTTTGGTTTTTAAAGCCTTACAATGGCTCGTTTCACTTGCATGGACAGCTACCTTTCAAATACATGATGTAGCTTCACAGCAATAGATTACATATGCAAATACCACTCTTATGCCCCGTACACACGATCCGAATATCGTACGACTTTTTTTGCTTAATAGTGGCAAGTAGAAATTAAATGGTTATTAAAGCCACGAAAATTCTCGTACGACAGAAGAAAAAAAATCGGACTTTTGTCAATATTTGGATCATGTGTACGGGCCATTAGAATCAACTCCAGACCTTTCACCTGCTTAACTGATGAAGTAACAAAGGAGTAGGCCACACCTGGCCATGAAACAGCTTTTGATTTACTTGTCCAATTAATTTTAGTCCCTTGAAAAAGGGGGGTGGGGGTGGCTTTTCTTAAGAGCTGTAATTCCTCAACTCTTCCTCCGATTTGGATGTACATACCCTCAAATTAAACCTGAGTGTGTGCACTTTCAGCCCATATCCATTATAGAACTATAGCTTGAGTATGTTTCCAAATATATATGAACCTACCTCCTTATATGTTGCGGTTTGCAAGTGGTTTACCGTGATTATGGCTGAAAATATTATCCATAACCCTGGTATCGTTTTTTGCGCCCGGTTGCTGGCTTTCTCATAAAAGCATTAGCTAGCAAAACATTTTCCCGAAAGGGACACCCCCCACCGGTTTGCCCGAGAAACGATCCGACAGTGCGGCTGGCTGCTCCCATTTGCAATCAAAGTTTAGATACTCTCTGATCGCCTATATGGCCTTGGGGAACCCATACGACTTTGTCACTTCTGGTACAGACTGGAAGTAATATTTTTTTTTAAATGCCAAAGAGAAAAAAGCCTTATTCCTATTACAAGGGATGTTTACATTCCTTGTAATAGGAATAAATATGATAAAAAAAAAATATCCACAATGACAGCCTGCATATTTCTAGCAACACAGGTTTCCTTGAAACCAGACAAAGAATAAGTCCCCCGTTCACACCAGTGCGGCTTTGAAAATGCGCTATTTCAGCGCAATTTAAAAGCCAGACATCGGTGCGCTTTGCACTGCCAATTTCATTGAGGCTTGTGACTTAATTTAACAAAAGTCTATGCAAGTTGCAATGAAATCCGTAAAAAGCAGTGCAGGAAACGTTTTCATAATTGCCGAAACATAAGTCGCGACGATATGAACAGTTCCATTGCCGGCAATGGGGTGCGACTTATGCGATTTCTAACTGTCAAATTCTGTGACAAGTCGCACTGGTGTAAACGGATGATCAGTCACGCTTATGTTCAAAACAAAGAGTCGTCAGAATTGATCAGGCTGACTATTTTTTTTTTCTGTAGTTTGTAAATACTTGTGCTGTTTCCGCATAATTTTTCTCTCCAAACAGTCACACCCAATGAGGCCTAGTCACTAATCTGGCACTAATACCAGGCCTAATCTGGCACTTCTCTCCTTCATGTACAAATCATCATTCTTTTTAGGGTTGTACCGATACTAGATACTTTGGCCCAGATTCACAGAGCAATTACGCCTGTCTAACTGGTGTTAGACAGGAGTAATTTCAAATTTCGCGCGCCGTATCACTAGTTTGAATCCTCAAACCATGATACGGCGGCTTCGGGCTTCGATCCGAGAGGCTTACGTCTTCGTAAGCCTTCGGATCTACGCTGCAATATTTTTGCGGCCGCTGGGAGGAGTTTGCGTCGTTTTCATGCGTCGGGATATGCAAATTTGTTTTTACGGCGATCCACGAAGGTACGAGTGTCCCTCGCAATCGCCTACGTCATTTTTTGGCTACGTAATGTTAGAGGAGCTTTTTGCTGGTCTAACAGTGCGTAACCCATGTAAAGTATGGCCGTCGTTCCCGCGTCGATTTGAATTTTTTTTTTTTTAACGTAACTCGTTCGGGAATAGGAATGTACGTAAACGACGCTACTACGACGTAACGACGTGATTTCGCACAATGCACGGCGGGAAATTTGCGAACGGAGCATGCGCAGTTCGATCGACGCGGGAACGCGCCTATTTTAAATGCTTCACGCCCCCTACTCGCGCAGATGGATTGCGACGGGAGAGACACTACGCCGCCGTCGTTTACTGGACAAAATCTACCTGGATTCCACGTAGAGCCAGGTAAAAAACGGCGGCGTAGTGTATTTCTGATACGCTACGATAATCTAATTCTCTCTGAATCTGGCCCTTTATTTTTTTTAATCTGAGTGGGGACGGAGAGCGGGCGGGGAGCGATCGGAGATGAGACCTAGAGGAGACTGAGGGGGGCAGAGAGGAGGCGGATAGGAAGGCCTTTTTTTTTAGAAAAAAAATGGTTTCATGAATTAAAAAATAACAAAGCAGTAAAGTTGGCCCAATTTTTTTGTAAAATATGAAAGATTGTTACACCGAGTAAATAGATACCCAACATGTCACGCTTTAATATTGCACACAATCGTGGAACGGCGCCAAACTTAAAAAATTTCGGTACTTAAAAATCTCCATAGGCGACACTTTGAAAATGTTTACAGGTTACCAGTTTAGATTTACAGAGGAGGTCTAGTGCGAGAATTGTTGCTGGCACTCTAACGCATGCGGCAAAACCTCACGTGTGTGGTTTGAACGGCGTTTACATATGTGGGTGGGACTTATGTGTGCGTTTGCTTCTGCGTACGAGCTACCAGGATTTTTTTATTTTTTTATTTTACTTCTTTATTTATTTTTTACACTTTTAAAAATATTTTTTTTAACACTTTTATTCCTATTACAAGGAATGTAAACATCCCTTGTAATAGGAAATGTGTGTGACAGGTCCTCTTTATGGAGAGATGTGGGGTCAATAAGACCCTGCATCTCTCCTTCAGGCTGGAAAGCATGAGATTGTGAAAAAATGTCACCAATCTCATGATTAGTATTGCTTACTAGCCGAAATCGCGACTTTGTTTACTTCTGGGTACCCGGGCGTGACGTCATCACATCGCGCCGGGCCTTCGACGGTCATAGAGATGACTGGTGACCATCTGGTCACCAGTCATCTCTATGCTTACTAGCCTGCGCCGGACTATTCTTTCTACGGGCCCCCGATGGCACGGGAGAGCCCGGAGAAGCACCGGATGGCGGCGGGGGGTGTCCCCTCCCACCGCCTATAAGAACAGTTAAGCAGCGGAACCGCCGATATGATCATTCTTATGGTGCACAGAATCGCCGGCACTAAAGAATATCTGAATGATGCCTCTAGCTGCCCCCATCATTCGGATATCACCACACAAAGCCCAGGACGTCATTTCACTATGGCTGGGTATTGAAGTGACTAGTGATAGGTTTGTTTTAAATGGGTGCAGTGCTGTTTCTAACCAGTAGATGGAGACAGTTTGGCAGTTATTGGCTAACTTATTAAAGGCATTGTAAAGTCTCAACGTTTTTTCACCTTAATGCATTAACCTTTTCCTTTCCTGGATTTGATTGTTCCAGCGATGTGCACAGCATCTCCAGCCACTGTCTAGCTCCCGCTCCTGTCCATCAAATATAGTGAAACAGGAGCCGAGTCCTGCTGTATGTGTCAATGGACTCAGCAGCAGGACTCTGTAACTTGCCCCCATGGAAAGTGGCTCTCCATGTGGGCACCCGATGAAGAGGAGGTGTCAGGAGCGCCGCCAGGGCACCCCAGAAAAGGAGGATCTGGGCCGCTCTGTGCAAAACCCTTGCACAGAGCAGGCAAGTATAATATGTTTGTTATTTTACCTTAGATTGTAAGCTCCTTGAGGGTAGGGACCGATGTGAATGTACAATGTATATGTAAAGCGCTGCATAAATTGACAGCGCTATATAAGTACCTAAATAATAATAATTACAAAATAAATAAAAACAAACCTTTGCAATCACTTTAAAGATGCAAGCTTTCAGGATGACTTGGATCCCTTCCTCAGGCGTTCTGCTATTCAAAAATGGCTTACTTCCTGGTTGTCTTTTTCCTTATGAAAAAAGTACTAGGAGCTTCTCCGTGGTCTCTAATCAAGAAGGTGTGATTACTGTGTGTCTAAAACCTATTAGAACCAATCACTTTTATTTTAAAAATAAACCCTGCCCTGTACTGGCTCTGTGTCTCTGTCCTTCACAGAAGCATTAAACTAGATGAAAAATGAAACTGAAACTGCAGGCACATTATATGATTGATTTTTATCTATTTTTAATCAGTTTTAAAAGGAATCAGTTAACTATTATGTCTCAATAACCTGTAAACAGTCATTTCAGCAAACAAATATTCCTTTACAACTCCTTTAAGCTAGTGCATTGTTGTTTCACTTACCTTTTTTCCTTTCATTTCCCTTCTAAATGGTTTTTTCTTTGTCTGAGTTTCTTACTACCTGTTTCTCCTCGGTAAGCTTGCCCCCATCATCCAAGCAGGGGTAAGTCAGCCAGAACAGCTTACTGAGGAGGAACGGAAGTCATGTATTCTGTACTCTTAGGCCGCGTACACACAATCAGACCGGACCGATGAAACTGGTCTGCAGACCAGTTTCATCGGACCAGTTCGATGGTGTGTACAGCCTATCGGACCTTTGTCCGTCGGACCAAAGTTTTATAACTTGCTTTAAAATCTGTACAACGGACACCTGTCCGTCGGACAGATTCGATGGTTAGTATGCAAAAGCATCGGACCAAAAACCCACGCATGCTCAGAATCAAGTCGACGCATGCTTGGAAGCATTGAACTTCGTTTTTTCAGCACGTCGTTGTGTTCTACGTCACCGCGTTCTGGTCTGATCGGATTTTTGCTTCGATGGTGTGTACACACATCAGACCACTTCAGCCTGGTCCGTTGAAAACGGTCCGTCGGACCAGTTTCATCGGACCGGTCTGATCGTGTGTACGTGGCCTTACTGTGATCCCAGTACCGGTTGCTGTAGATATGAATGCAGGTTTTTACATCTCTTCTCAATGCAGGGAAATGCTTAGTGGTGGGTTTTTTAGGGAACATCTACACTGTCTTAGATAAGTTCTGGAAGAATCTGTTGAAGATTTTTTTGTCTTTGTGCAGCGACATTTATGAACTGGAAAGTGTATGGGCAAAGTAATAAGCTGGCATGTCAGCAAGTGAATGCCCCTTGGTAGAAAGTAGGGCAAGTGAGCATAGCTCATCATGGGCCCTTGTGCCAAAGAAATTTGAGATTGTAGCTAATGGTTAGAGTCTATGCACCTTTCCTCCCAATTTTGACTATTTTATACTGAATGAGTTGTAAATTTGGTGCATCCATCTTCAGGTAAATACCATTTCTGAAAACAATAAGCAGAATCTATTGATCTATTGCCATGGGCATGTTCCAGTCTTTTATTTGCAGCTTCTTTCACAATAAATTGTTTAGTAATAAAGTGATATAGACAGACTAGATATTGCAAAATAATACATTGCAACAGTTCCTGTTTTTTTCATATACAAATCCCATGATGAATGTGAAATATTTCAGCTGATCTGTTATACATTATACAATCGTGGGACTTTGAATTTATGCAGACCAGTTAGCCTGGGAATTCAGGGAAAGTGGAAGGAATGTGAATTCAAGGGGATGCGAAGACGCAGATTTTTCTATCGGTTACCAGCCATGCACGATGTTGTATATCAAGTTACTCCTAATTTCCCAAAAATAATCTTCTATTATAAACTGTATGCAAACATCAAAGAAACTCCACCTCTAGAAAATGTATCTTGTCCAATTGGTGTCCTCACTTTTAAATTGTCCAGGGTTTATCCATACCAGCCTACATACTAATGAGTGGCTTTGATATGTTTAGATGTGTTGTGTTACGTTTTTCACAAACTCACTAGAAGGATTCACTTTAATTCACCAA